>BGPT01001354.1:72296-90620 GCA_003297045.1 Symbiodinium sp. clade C Y103
GCTTTGTTCCGGGAGTTTTTTGTTTCCTGTTTATATTTTTGTACCGTTTGCGAATCATTTCGGGAGCCATTTTTTGTCATTGTTTCCATGTCGTGCTGGAAACCAAAAGAGAAATCAGTTTCAAGAGAAAGGAACAGAGATAGAAGTAAAAATGCCCAGTCAAGTTTGACTTCTGAACAGGAAGCCATGCTGGCGGCCACCGAAGCTGCCATGGAGGCAGCCCCGGCCTCAGAAGCTTCCAGCAAACGCTGCGGCTGGACCTGGGGCTGCTGGATTCTCCCAGCATGCACGCCTGAAGAGTTGGCCGTGTGGGAGCCGAAAGCGCACCTTCCAGAAGCGTCATGTGCCTGATGATGCTGCTGCCACTCCTGCTCCGCCCAGGAACAACTTATACACAAGAGTTCGGAGAAGTTAAAGTCCTTTGGGTGAACTCTGTTCCCTTTGTGCTCTCCAGCAAGACAGGCTTAGCCTATATGCGGGACAGCGGTGATGGCTCGGGACTAGATTCTTACATTGAATGTCTCACCTGTCCTTGCATTGGCATGTACGGGCACCAGGGCAAATGCAAATGCGAATGTCACCTTGTGACAGAATATGGTTTGTCTCACGTCCGTGCTCGCAATGCCAAGTCTTGCCGCATCAGCCCCTTAGCGCTGCAAAGCCAACCTTTGGGTTCCCAGGTTGATGTAGACCAAGTAAACAGTTTGTTGAGAGCTCTGATCTTCTGATCGCAATTTTGATGCTCTCTGCGCCGTGCAAGAAAAATTCAAGTTGGACTGCTGCTACAACCGAAGAGGTTGAAATTTTCAACCTGGCAGGTTGAAATTTTCAACCTCTTTCCCTTTTAAAGTAAAAGCAAACGAGGTTGAACATTTCAACCTGGCAGGTTGAGAATCTCAACCTCCAGGTTTTGCCATGGTGCTAGCATGTGTTTGCATAGAAATCATTTTAGACAAGGCCAGCGATAGTACAGCGGATCAATTCCTCGAAACCTTGCCATTGAGCTGAGAGAGTGCCTTGCAATCTTTTGTTGTTTCGTGCGTGTCAATGTCTGACGTGTGAGTGATATGTATCTTCTTGCAAGTGCGGCATGTGAATGATCCTCTGAGACTATGGCCGCACAAGCCTGTTGATTTCTCTCCTCCCTATACCTGCAAGATATCAGAGACCGACGGGGTGCCACCGCGAGCAAGGTTTGTTGTTGCTGCTGCGCTCCTCTCACGCTATGGGCAAGGCTCCGAAGGCGGCGGACAAGAATGCCACGGTCTAGGCTGCGGCCCAAAAGACGAGGAAATTGCAGAAAGCAAAAGTGTTGCCAAAGTCCAAGGCAAAGGCAGCTCCTGACGCCACTGCGGCTGTGGCCGTGCCAGATGCCAACCAGTCACCAAGGCAGGAAACAAACAACTTTCCAACATCCTCAAGTACCATGCAGATCCTGACAAGAACAAGAGAGAAATTGGCTGAGGCCCAGAAAGTCTTGCAGGCACGGTTTGGCGGGGATTTTTGATGGTATGATATCGTGGGCCAAACTATTTGCTTACCTAACGTGATAGCTTTCCTCCTCAATCTTTCCCATATTGATCTCTTCCTGCCCATCCTGCTAGGCTTGCAAGGGTTGCCGCAATTTAGATGAGAGCAAGAGGCAAAGCCAGCGGCAAAATCCGAGAGCCCACGGTCTGCAGAATTTGACATGGCCTATTGCCGAAACCCGTGAAGAGACTACTGCCCACAGTGCGACAGACAGTTTCTTCACTGGGTGCCTTGTCTCTGATGGATTTCCCTTTTCCAGAGCTTGCGTGCATGCTATTATTTGTTTGAGCTCCAAGCTCCGTAACCCATCGCAAGTAAAATGAACAAAGACACGGGTACCTGGCATTCCCTTCGCACAAATACGCTCAGGCCAAAAATCTTGGAGATGAATGGCTTGCGCTGGACAGGCTATATGCCCCGGAAAAGCAGCAGGAATTGTTGGAAGCCTTGCTGGAAGAGCACGCTGCCCCCTACAAATTCTAAAGAGCGAACAAGGACCACCCGATTCCCGAGCTGGTTCGCTACTTCTACAGAGAGCAGGAATCGATTACAACGGCTGCTACCAACAAGGACGCGCGCACTTTGCACACCCAGGCTGACATGGACAGCTCCCAAATGTCCAAAGCTTCCAAGAACCAGGTGGAGATCAAGTCGAGAAGCAAAAAAAAAAAGAGAGGACCTCCTCACTGCTCGAAAACAGCCAGCCAGGGCATCAAGAGATTGGAGCGTCTCTACAATGATGCTGACAGAATGTCAGCCCAGTTGCAAGCTTCTTTGCCAGAGAAGAAGAAGGAGTTCCAGAATCAATTAGATACTTTTTCAATCAATTTTCTTTACCAAGTTTCGGCTCGCCACCGTGGCTGCTGAGAAGCAAGACAAAGCCGACCTGGCGGAAGATGTTTGCGAGAAAGAGGGTGGCAAGCTGCTCTCCCGCGACCAAGCCGGCCAGCATGTGGACGAAGTGATGCTCCTGAAAAAACGCGCCGGAGGTTGGCTGGCTAAAGACTCAAAAGAATTCAGCTGTGCCAGCTGCAATTTGGCCAATTTCTGGACAAAATTTGTCAAGAGACACGGATGTCCTGTCTGGCGCCAAGAAAGATCTTGCTGTTGCACTCTGTGTTCCTGTCATTCCTCGCGCTCCGAGATTGCGAAAGAATTGTAAATTTTGACATGCTACGCGCGTAAGTTCAAAATTTATAGCCAATCTTTTTTTCGGAGTTTGCTCCACAAGTTTTGTGCCGACATGACATTCCAACTGCTTTTTGCGTCGGAAAATGCGATTGCAGCGCTGCTTCCTTTCATTTTCTGTCGGGAGTCGTTCAAATATTTCGGGAGGTTGCCTTCAGGTACTCCTGGAAGCAGAACGACACTCCTGCTCAATTGGCTCAACATGTCCTGCCTGTGTAAGATTGCAACTCAAATGTGAAAGGCTGCCATCGTACAAAGAGACAGGAATTTTGCTCGCATGATGAAAATTGACAGCTTCACATCATCACATTCTTGGGCGGATCATGGAGATCCATTCAAACACCATCCACACAAGATAGACTCCTATATGCCATCTATGAACCAAAAAAACCTCTAATGTGAAAAACCTTTAATCTTAAAATTTCATCAAAATTTAGAGGTTTTTTTTTGAATTTAAGGTATATTCCTTACGTAGAGGCTTTTGGATGCTCAGGGTTTTCCGCTTTTGCCAAAGCCATCTCCATCTTTCTGGTGCTGCTTATTGGAAGAAGTTGACATGTGGGTTATCCGGTCCTTTAATTGAAGACGCAAATAAGTAGTTGACTAATGGTAATCCCTTCCCCCTGTTACTAAACCCCCCCAAATAATAAAACTAGGGTCCGTCTTCAATTTTGGAATTTGAAGTTCGCCAAATTGACTTTTAATTGATCCCCTTTAGAAAACAATTTAAAAAATGAAGGTGCCATTTTAGGGTTTCACACACTAATAGTAATAACTAGTCAGCCCCGCGGTGTTTTTTATTAGGGTCCGTCAGTTAAGACCAAAAACTTTAGTTTCTTTTGAAAGGTTTTGAATTCAATATTAGGGGAACCTTCGACACTCAATTTTTGGCAATTCTTTAAATAGTTTTTTTAAAGGATTGATTTTGCAATCGAAAAAACAATTCCTTTTTATCAAAGTTTTCAATTTACTATTAGGGTCCGCTTCGAAATCTCATGTTTGGCAATTCTTGAATTGGATTTTACAAATGGAAACTTATTGAATTTGAAATCGAAAAGAATATTTTTTAAAAAAACCAATTTGCTATTAGGGTTAGCTTCGAAATCCAATTTTTGGCAATTCTTTGATTAGATTCTGACAAGGAAATTCATTGATTTTGAAATCGAAACACATATTTTTTCTTTACTAAAATTTTGAATTTACTATTAGGCTTCGCTTTGAAACCTAATTTTGGCAATTCTTGAATTGGATTTAAGAAAGACATGTATTGATTTTGAAATCGGAAAAAATATTTTACAAGTAGTACCGCGCAAGGCGGTGGCTGTGAATGATGGATGGCAGAGCCAACCCACTGATGGACCGACAAGTGGTTGGAGGCAGCGCAGTGTAGTTGTAATGCGGTGTAGTTGCAATGTAATGTAGTTGTAAGGTAGTGTAGTTGTAATGTAATGTAGTTGTAATGTAGTTGTAGTGGTTGTAGTTGCAGTTGTAGTTGTAGAGGTTGTAGTTGTGGTTGTAGTTGTCAGGTAGTTGAAATTGCAGTTGAAGTTGTAGTAGTTGTAGTTGTAGCTGTTGTAGTTGTAGTGGTTGTAGTTGTAGCTGTTGTAGTTGTACTGGTTGTAGTTGTAAAGGTTGTAGTTGTGGTTGTAGTTGTCATGTAGTTGAAGTTGTAGTTGAAGTTGTAGTTGAAGTTGTAGTTGTAGTTGTTGTAGCTCTCGCTGTTGTAGTTGTGGTGGTTGTAGTTGTAGTGGTTGTAGTTGTAGCTGTTGTAGCTGTACTTGTAGTGGTAGTGGTAGTTGTAGTTGTAGTGCAGCGCAGTGTAGTGTAGTGTAGTTGTAGTGGTTATTGTGGTTGTAGTTGTAGACGGCGTATTTGTAGTTGTAGTTGACTTTGGTGTAGTGTAGTGTAGTTGCAGTTGTAGTAGTTGTAGCTGTAGTTGTAGAGGTTGTAGTTCTAGTTGTAGTTGTGGTTGTAGTTGTAGTTGTAGTGGTCATTGTGGTTGTACTTGTTGTGGTTGTTGTTGTAGTTGTAGTGGTTGTAGTTGTAGTTGTAGTGGTTGTAGTTGTAGTGGTAGTTGAGTTGTAGTTGTAGTGGTAGTGGTAGTTGTAGTGCAGTGTAGTGTAGTTGTAGTGGCTATTGTGGTTGTAGTTGTTGTAGTTGACTGTAGTTGACTGTAGTTGACTGTAGTGTAGTGTGATGTAGTGTAGTGTAACGTTCCGAAACGAAGCAAATCTGCGAGACTTCCTCCATTTTCCAAGGTCACCTTACATAAACGAAGCAATTCTGCGAGACTTCTATCAAAAATGGAAAGTTGAGTGTCCACTGACGGCCTCGTACCAATTCGTTTTGTAATTTGTCTGCGCCATGTCTCTCAAGTACTGCGCCTGGCACGAAAAAGTGACGCCAGGTCATCTGAAGTGCTGCACCTGTCACGCAAAATCATCTTAGCAAACCTGAGGATCCGATGCTCCANCTGGCACGAAAAAGTGACGCCAGGTCATCTGAAGTGCTGCACCTGTCACGCAAAATCATCTTAGCAAACCTGAGGATCCGATGCTCCAAAATGACACCCCTCTCAGGAAATCACCGCCCTGACCTCTTCACATGTTTGCTTGAAGTGTCTCTTGTACTGCGCCTGCCACGAAAAATGCATCTTTGCAGATACTCTTCAAATGTCCCACGCCTGCCATCGTTTTGGAAAATGCTACAAAACCCACACATTTGATTCACTTTTGACCAGGTGCAGAATCCCTTGCACCTGCCACACAAAACCAAGCTTCAACATACAAAAGTGGTCCGAACCCCTCAGTTTTTTTTTACGATTTTCACTTCCAAATGTGCTTCGCGCCACAACGCCGTGCACTTTTTCCACATCACAACTTCCAAAAGTGGTCCAAACATGTTGTGTTTTAACATTTTGACTTCCAAATGTGCTTCGCGCCGCAGCGCCGTGCACTTTTTCGACATCACAACTTCCAAAAGTGATCCGAACCTGACAGTTTTTGACACTTTTCGCGCCACAGCGCCGTGCACTTTTTCGACATCTCAACATGCAAAAGTTGTCCGAACGTGACAGTTTTTAACACTTTTTACTTCCAAATGTGCTTCGCGCCACAACGCCGTGCAGTTTTTCAACATCTCAACTTCCAAAAGTGCTCCGAACCCCACTGTTTTTAACACTTTTTACTTCCACATGCGCTTCGCGCCACAGTGGCGTTCACTTTTTTGACATCTCAACTTCCAAAAGCGGTCCGAGCATGAGGTGTTTTGTACCTTTTGACTTCAAAATGTGCTCCGCGTCGAAACGGCGTGCAATTTTTCATCTCTCATCTGCCCAGCCCGCCGCTTTAGCGAGCCTACTTTTAGACCCTCCGGAGCCACAAAACATTGGAAAAACACAGTGTTTCGCGACTTTCCTAACTTTTCGCGCACCTGCATCTTCTCTCTTCTGCCTTTCTCCTGTCTGATCTTCTCTCTTCTAACTTTCTCCCTGTCTGGGCTTCTCTGTTCTGTGGCTCTTTCCATCTTGACTTTTCCATCTGTCCATATTGTCGGAAGTTTGACTTCTAAACTTCCTTCGATAAAGGTTTTCACTTTATTATTAAGGGTCCCCAAATATTAAATACCACCAAATAAGAAACACTACCCGAGGTGTTTACTTTTTTGGGGGGGTTTCATATTACGGGGAAAGGATACTTGTCCGAGGAAACTGCATACTTCACCACTAGGGAGAACAAAAATTGCAAACCCAAGGTGGTTCTGCGATTGACTTCCTCTACTTTTTCGCCCTTTGTCCCATATATTCGCACTGGGAAAAGCTATCGTGCTCGGGCCCTGAAGGTTACGCGACGCCTGTGTGGAAAAGTTTTCCAGAGAGATATCTGTTCACTGCTTACTCAAAGCTACCCACCCACCGCCTTGCTGAATGGAGGAATGGACCCAAATCTCCAGCATTCTGGTCCCAGTTCAATTTCGTATGAAATGTGATAATATAGTGGCCGCGCTCATCCCTTGGTGCCCAAGAGAAAAGGCACCGTTTACTGGGTGTACGGAAGCAATCTCTATCTTCACAACATGCCGCTTGCAGACCAACTACACAGGGTTGAAACATCTACTTCCGCTTCTTGGTGCAACGTTCTTCAATTTACAAGAAGCGGGCCCCAGCATCCAACGTGGATCATGAATCCCAAGGTGTTGGCGCACGCATCCCCACGCAATGCCACCCGACTGTGTGTGGTGCCTGTCGTGCCTCCTCTGTGCTTTGGGCGGTGTGGTGTCCCGCGCGCTGCAGGCCGCTGCACCCGGCGTCGGCGCTTCCAAAGAATGGCAGTGCTTTGTCGCCTGCGCCGGGGGGTTCCTTGGTGCGCGGAATGTCCCAAACTTACAAAGCATTAAACAAGCGATGGAAGCCCCTGGCATGAGCCAACTGAAATTTCATTTGTACCATTTGTTGGGATCCAAGGTGAGGGGGTCCCAAATCATTCGGGGATCATCCCCATTGCACATTGGTTGGGTGAACTTACTAGTCAATGCTTGCTTGATCCGAAGTAATGCTCCGAGGAAACAAAGCAATGATTAAGAACCATCAGCAAGGAAAGAGCTATATGCAAAGTGATGCTTTTCATGGCCCTTGATGAAGGCCCGGCTTGATTTTCAGTTGGGAGTTGATGAATGTACTTAGTTTGGTTTGTCCATGGCCAAGTCACCAAATGTCGGTATGCTCGGCTGACAAAACCAATCCGGTGAACACCTGGTGAAAACCTGCTTTCGCAGCCGTCTCACCCGTCCCAGCTGGTGTCCTTTCCAACTGGCTGGCAGAAGTACCTGTCCAACTCACGACTGAAGCATCGTCGATATCGTCGGTGAAAAAGGTTGCGGCGAAACATGGGGCTGATTGTCCATCAGCCATTTCCTGCGCGCTTTGGAAGGGCTTGGAAAGCAACCGGCAACCACATGGACCAAACAGTTCTGTACCCAAGTTGCTCAGTAAGCATCACACGCAGAAAACAAGTAGAAACATTCAAACACCATGCGCCGACATCGGATACATCGAGAACTACTTCATTGTTGTGTGATATCCACAACAAGTTTGAATGTTAAAAGACCCTACACGTCCTGGCCAAAAACGCCTGCAAAAAAAACAGCTTTCCCAGTGTCACTGGAGGGACTCGGCGCCCCCAAGCGGTGAACTTCGTGGGCCTCATGGGCCTCATTCGCGTTGAGTTCCCCAAAAGAATGGCCCAAATCACAGTCACCTAGTCCAGGTCCAGGTGGTACAGTAGACGGTAGGGCAGGTCTTAAGTCTGGTGGGGCCTCCACCAAGTCCCGGCCATGGTGGCCACGGTGGCCACGGTCATGTTGGCTTTGCTTGCCGTGGCCCTGCTGAATTGAAGGTTTCACACGTTCCTTTGACACAGGACCGGTCGGAGGAACAGCACGGTCCCGCCCCAAGCGTTTCATGGTCATGCGCCAATGCTCTGTGGGAACCAGTGCAAGCAGCTGGGCATAGGAACAACATTTTTGGATTTCTCCTTGGATGTGAATAAGAGCATCAAGAACCAAGATCAAATTCTGCTGGCTTCACCCCACCCAACAAATGTTGGAGAATCTGGAAAGAGTTATGTGAAGAGGGGATGAAAAAGCAGAACATATCTTCAACCACTTATGCACACATGGACTAATGCTGGCCCAATACCAAGAATTACTTTCTTCGAGTGGCCCCTACCAACCCTCATCTATCGGCATTTTACCTTGCATTCTGCTGGCAATATTCTGTCATAAATTCTGACATTGTATCTGACATGTATTTTGTATTATATGTTTATCTGACATATATTCTGATGTTCTATCTTGCATGCTTTCTGACTCTTTATCTTGCATTCTATTTGACAAATCCAGAGACCCTCACCTGGCAGGTGAGGAAATACAAAAACCATGGTTTCATGATTGAGAATCGTCCACAGTCGTGGCAGTAGAAGGATGCGAGTCCATTGGCACAACAAATGCGACACTTCCACCATGGTTCCCGCATAGATTCGTCACCAGCTTCAAAGTGCAAGTCCGCCGCAGTTGTGCCCTCAGAATTCTATGTAGTACCCAAACAATGCTGACAGCACCTTATCATAGACACCACAATGTGAACCTTGCAATTGAGGAAATCGTCTTGTTTGTCATTGCCTAGTCTGCCAAGAAACGCAAGTGTCACAGAGACATTCTTGAGATCCAGTGGCCAAACCGTGCAAAGGAACCACATCCATGGCATGGCCTGGCCACGACAAAGCTGAAGGGAATAGCAGCTGATTGGCACGGACAATGCCAATGTTTCAACAGAACCTTTGAATCACATGGAATCACATGGGATCAGACGGAACCACATGGAATCATTTTTCATGTGCTTGACGCACGCAGACATGTTAACCCTGCATTTCAGGACGTTTGAGAGTCGACTTTCTAATTTCCTGTCCTTCATTTTCTCGTGACCTGTTTGCCCAGGGCCCAGAATCCCGAAATAAATCACCGAGGCAAGCAATCCAAGATAGAAGAAGCAACACACACTCAGACCCACAAATAACGTGGCAAACTTAGTTTCCCTGAATTGGGGTTCACTTCAAGCCCCAGCCACAACCCTGCTGCCTGCTGCCACTAACTTTACAATAATTTCACAATCTACTTGAATAAGTAGACCTATGCATCATATTTCAAAGTAAACAAAATATGCGTCCAAACACAGCAACAAAGTAAATGTAGCTCGCAAAACCAATAGATTGAATGCATTGAGGCGAAATTTACGCATTTCTGGTGACTGCTGGGTTGCTCTGCTGAAACCGCAAAGTTTGGATAGGTTCACTCCTTTTGCCCAACACTGGTCATGTCCAGTAATGGCTCCTGTACTTTACAGCAACTTAGTAAGTAGTTAGCCAGCAAACTACTTTCAATAAGTCTAGGTTTCCAGTTCTGCACTGCAAGCACAGAAGCAAGACAAGCCGCAGAAAATTGAATGGACACAAAGGAGAATGAAGGTGCGCCAACGAAGGTGCGCCGCATGACCAATGCGAGAAACACTGGGAGGAAGTGATTTCTTTGTATTTGCTCAGTAAGCCTGGAGGCTGATGGCCAGGATGTTTAAAGACTGAATGGCCCGATTCGGGAGGTAGCACCGAGTGCGTGATAGGCATCTTTCATAGCTTCTGATAGCCCATCCTTTTTTGGTCGCCCCACCCTTCTTGTTGGGAATGTTGTGGGAGAATAAGTTATATAGTCTATAGTCAAAGAGTAGTTGCCGAAGAGGATCGTATGTTCTGCTCTCAAAATATGTCCCAAACAATCCCGAGACTGCAATGCCTTTGGACTGAAGCTATGACTTGGTTTAACGCACTACTAGAGCAATAGTTGAACAACATTTGGGTGAAATAGTCGAAGAAAACATGTGACACGTATTGGTCAGTCAATTTTACCTGAAACAGTTCCGAACCATAATCAACACGCCCAAGTCAATACTAGAGATTCAAAAAAAAATATGTTGGAAACAATCCCCTTTCAACATTGCTAGCCTTGGAGACCCAGGCTAGAAGAGCAATGTTGAGCTGGAAACGAATTCCTCTATCAATATGGCCCAAAGTTCACACAATTACTTGTAATTCAGCATTCTATTCACACAGTAAAGGCTCCTAAATCGGCAGTGTAAAATCTAAGAAATCTGACGACAGGCAGGTGCCAAATAATCCAGATGGTTCCATAAACATCTCTTTGGACACAACATGACCCAACAAGTCTCCCAGGTGATGTCCAGTGATGTCCGGGTCGTGGTGCCTTCGTGGCAACAGGGGCTCCGGCCCATCCCCAAGGTCCAAAGTGCGGCGGCCAATGCGCGGCCCAGCTGTTGATGACTGGAGTCCTGACCTGCCAGGTCCGCCCGGTCCAGCTCTAAAACCCAAGGCTTTGACAAAAAATAGTCAAAAATGCGTCTCACTTGGAAAGAAAGAATGTCCAATCCATATTTGTGTGTGCCCACTGCTAATCCAAGCTGACTGGGTGGAAGTACCCCAGCAAGAGTAAAACACATCTTGAAGCTCAAAAACCCATCTACAAAATAGACGTGGGGATTTTCCGTGGCCATGAAACGAATTTGAAAGGTGTAGGCCAACCTTTGACTGTAAGTGGAGTAGGATGACGGGAGCATAGACACATGACCCATTTGTCACCGGTGTGCGTGCAACATACATGAGAGCACTGCGCACAACAATTGATCTGCAAGGGTCAAGCACGGCAAGCCGTAATTTGCCATGTTCATTCGATTTCATGTCTATTGGAGTGCTGTCATCACCACCATCCTCATCCTCATCCTCATCCTCATCCTCATCCTCATCCTCATCCTCATCCTCATCCTCCTCATCCTCATCCTCCTCCTCATCCTCCTGCTCATCATCATCATCATCATCATCATCATCCTCATCCTCATCATCCTCATCATCATCATCATCATCACCATCCTCAACATTATCATACATTATCCTCACCCCCCCACACTGTTTGGGGTCTCTTGCCGGGATAATGAATGTTTTTAATTTACTATTAGGGGTCCCCAAATATTAAACACCATACCCCCTAATAATGAAAACTACCCGAAGTGTTTACTATTTAGGGGGGGTTAGTATTAGGGGGAAAAGATTACTCAAATCTGCAATGCACCCATTTTGTCTCATGTCCACACACACACACAGCAGCACCAGGCTGACTTGAGATAGATTCACGGATCTCTCCACATGAAATGGGTATCCTTGGAACTATCGATGAAGCTCGGCATTTGCCAAAAGTTGACGGACAGCTCTGATTTCGCTCTGCGAACAAATAAATTACACAAACACGACCCACAGTGAATCGCTCTGAGCACTAGAGGATCAACAGGACTTGGATCATGATTGCAAGTACACAGTTTCCAAGGTATGTATTGCCATCAATGAAGAACACACGGTGCCTTCAAGTGATGAAAGCAGGTTTCGAGTTGTAGCTGCCGCTAAAAATTTTGAAGCCGCGAATTTTCTACCCGGGCATATTACATTATTACTGGGCCAAACATCTATTTCTCTGGCTCAATCTTAAAAGGGCTCGCAATGATTTCATTTATTCCCCAAACAGTGTGTCCACACTGAGGGGTTCTTACGGTAGGAGTAAAGGCATGGTGTGGTCGAGGTGCGCGCCATTTTTCCTGTAAATTTCCATATAATGTGTTTCATCGTTTCGTTTCGACTGCGCAGGCTCGCACGGATTTGCGGCGCGACGGTGGCCATGTCGAAAGGTATCGTTTTACCTACGTGCTGTGCTCGCTTCTTGAGCTATGTCCGTTTCGTGTGGCAGGCGTGGGACATTCGGGACATTTGGATGTCCGAAACGTCGTTTTGTGTGGCAGGCGCAAGACAAATGGCACTTTTTAAAAAGTGTGGCAGGCGTGGGGCATTCTGCACGTTGCTAAAACGTTGGCAGGCGTGGCTCAAAATGAGAGGTGGTTTTGGAGCTCGTTTTTCGTGGCAGGCGCAGTATTTGGTCAACTTGGAGGACGTTTTGAAAGGGTCGAAAGTCGCGTTTTGTGAAACTGTCGTCGAATTTGATTTTGGACATGATGATGATTTCGCGTGGCAGGCGCAGTACTTCGATGACCTCGGGCTCATTTTTCGTAGCAGGCGCAGGGCTTCGTAGACCTCGACAAAAAAAGTGGCTGAGACCTAGGTAAAACATCGTTTTTGACATTTTCAATGTTCGTTTTTCGTGGTGCGCGCAATGTTTTGTGAAAATCTAACATGTGCTCGCGCGACCATCTGGTTACTTTGTGCGCATCGGATCGCTCTCGCTGTGGTGCGGTGCGAATTTTGCAACTTCAGATGCGACCCTTTGGCACGAAATGAGGTTCCACCTTCAAAAACTGGTGTAAAATTGCAATTTTGCAAACTGCAGGTGCAACCCTTTCGCACGAAATGAGGTTCGAGTCGCAAAAGCTGGTGTAAAATTGCAATTTTGGAACTTCAGATGCAACCCTTTCGCACGAACTGAAGGTTGAACTTCGAAAACTGATGCAAAATTGCAATTTTGCAGCTCTTGTTCAAAGATTTCTTAGAGAGATTTTGCAAAGAGATCTTGCCAGGACATCTCTTGTGAAGATCTTGCGCAGAGATGTTGCATAGATCTCTGTTGCAGAGATCTTGCCAAGAGGCCTCTCGCATAGACCTTCCCAAGAGACCTCTTAAATAGAGCTTGTACAGAGATCTTGCCAAGCGACTTCTTGTAGAGATCTTCTACAGAGATTGCGATGTCGCAACTTCGCGTTGAAAGATCTCTTAGAGATCTTGCAAAGAGATCTCGCCAGGACACCTCTTGTGAAGATCTAGCGCAGAGACATTGCATGGATCTCTGTTGCCGAGATCTCGCCAAGAGGTCTCTCGCATATCCCAAAAGACCTCTTACAGAAATCTCATACAAAGATCTCGCCAAGAATTCCCTTGCATAGATCTTGCCAAGAGGGAGAGATCTTGCCGTCTTGTTTTTTTTTGGTTTGTCGTGTCTTGTGTTGTTTTCTATCGGCTCGCAGCTGTTTTCAAGCAACTGTTTCACAGCAACGATAGTATGAGAACAAACACTTTTTGTGAATGAGAGTGAACAAAGCATGGAGATATGAAGCATGTTTTGATATATCCACGATATACACATGAAGTATGTTTTGAACTCCGCTTGTGTCTCTCTCTGTCGCTGAAGCAATGGCCGGTGAAACCCTGGCGGACTGTTGGCAGATGTACCGCCCAGGCTGCCGAAGGAAACGTTGCGATCCAGATTGAGGGAAACGCTTTTGACGATCTTGCCACCGGTTGCTTTTAACGCGCTGATGGACCTCTATATGCCGGGGCCGCTGAGCACGATTTTCCTAGACTGGCCATTGGTGCTCGAATGGTGGTTGCCGAGGAGGCTGGAAAAGTGCGAGATTTTTTGAAAGCGTTATCAGGAAGCGTGGACAGACCGTGCTTTTGCTGCCCTTTTGGCCGATGAAACCGTGGTGACATGGGGTCGGTGGCATTATAGTGGTACAAGCAATGCAATCCACAGTCAACTCCAAAGCGTTCAGCAACTTTGTGCCACACGTCATGCTTTTGCTGCCCTGTTGGCCGACGGAACCGTGGAGGCATGGGGACTGGATAATATGGTGGTGATTGCCNGCAACTTTGTGCCACACGTCATGCTTTTGCTGCCCTGTTGGCCGACGGAACCGTGGAGGCATGGGGACTGGATAATATGGTGGTGATTGCCGTGCAGTTTGGAGGCAACGCAAGAGGGTTCAGCAGCTTGCGCCACGGCGTATGCTTTTGCTGCCCTTTTGGCCGATGAAACCGTGGTGACATGGGGTCGGTGGCATTATAGTGGTACAAGCAATGCAATCCACAGTCAACTCCAGAGCGTTCAGCAACTTTGTGCCACACGTCATGCTTTTGCTGCCCTGTTGGCCGACGGAACCGTGGAGGCATGGGGACTGGATAATATGGTGGTGATTGCCNGCAACTTTGTGCCACACGTCATGCTTTTGCTGCCCTGTTGGCCGACGGAACCGTGGAGGCATGGGGACTGGATAATATGGTGGTGATTGCCGTGCAGTTCGGAGGCAACGCAAGAGGGTTCAGCAGCTTGCGCCACGGCGTATGCCTTTGCTGCCCTTTTGGCCGACGGAACCGTGGTGACATGGGGTGGCAAGCACACATGGAAAGACAGCGTTTTAGAATGTAGTCAACTCGAGAACGTTCGGCACCTTAACACCACAGACATTGATTTTGCTGCCAGTTTCGCCGATGGAACCATTGTGCCATGGGGCCTCGGTGTCTATGATGATGCCAGCTGTGCAGCTCGTGGTCAACTCACCAACGTTCAGCAGGTTTGCACCAAACATATTGTATTTGCTGCCGCTTTGACCGACGGCAGCGTGGTGACCTGGGGTTACAAAGGTCTGATTGATAGCCATCGAGTTTGGAATCAACTCAAGAACGTTCGGCAGGTACATGCCACATGGCGTGCTTGTGCTGCCCTTTTGGCCGATGAAACCGTGGTGACATGGGGTGACGTTACCTATGGAGGTGATAACCGTTGTGTCAGGAGTAGACTCAAGAGCGTTCAGCAGGTTTACGCCACAGAGGGTGCATTTGCTGCTCGTTTGGCCGACGGAACCGTGGTGCCCTGGGGGCATCCTACGCACCTATACGGTGGTGACAGCAGTGAAGTCCCACGTCAACTCAAGAACGTTCAGCAGGTTTATGCTGCAATGATGGCTTTTGCTGCTATTTTGGCCGACGGAACGGTGGTGACATGGGGTGACGTCTTCCGTGGTGACAGCACCGGTGTCCAAGATCAGCTCATTGATGTTTATAAATAACATTTGCCTTTTGTCGATTCGCGGAAGCGCGATTGCGGTGAAACTTAGAAAGCAAATATCTGTCATATCAGAATGTACGGCTGTGTCATGAGTCCATTGCCGCTGGTACGATGGCATTCGCGGAAGCGCGATGGCGAAGCATCACAGAGACACAAGGCGCAGCCCGGAAACCATCGTGTAGCGACGCCGTACCACACTTGATGAAAACAGTGTTGCTTGCGGCTGCCATTTTTTCGTTGTGTATCCCTCTGTCCTCCTGACGGCAGTGTTTTAACTTGTTTCTTCTTTGTTTCTGCCTTCTTGGAAGTCATCTCGTTAACGGATGATGCTAACAATGTTGTCAGTTTGTTATCTTTCACGATGCATGCCTGTAAGCTCGATTAGGAGCGAAGATCATGTTTCGTTTTGTTTGATTTGTTAGGTGTTGTCGCCCCCATTTGTTTTGTTTGCCTTGTCTCCCTGAGTCTCGTCTTATTGCACACGCGCGCGCGCATTTAGTTTCGCCCCTTTTGAGAAAACGGTTACAACAGATTCGGTGATAAGGGTTTCGGCTTCTGACATCCTGCTCTATCCTATGTTACGTACCTTCTTCGTTCTTGTTACTTTTCTCCCTATATCCTTCTTTCCTTCATCGTGTGGCTTTGTAACGTTAGATTCCTTTATGTCTTCTCTATTCCCACACTGTTTGGGGTCTCTTGCCGGGATAATTAGGATTTCTTTTGCATAGATTGCCTCAATGGAATTGGAACCCGAACGACAGGTTTGTGAATGACCGGTGTAATGATGGTTGTTTGTTCGTGGTGAAATTCTTGTTTTGACGGCTACGCCCCATTTTTGTCATCAAACTATGTGCCATGGCCAAAAAATAATATATCCCTTGATGGGGCGACCATCCCCCAATATGGCAAACTAACCACAGTTTCGACAATGTGTGCAGTTTCCCTTTCATTCGATTTATATACCCCGTGTAGTCCCCGTATGACATGATACATGAAATTTTCCAGTGGGCAAACATCTGAGTTCATAACTCCATGATTACCCTACCCCATTACTGCTCTTATAACTTATAACCCATGAATGCCCGACTAGATACCGCCCCTTTATTCCATGAAAATACTACTTGGGATCAAAACCTTGTAATTCAAAACTCCATTCCAGCCCTTTTACACCCATTGCGACTCATCAGGCCAATAATTCGCTTATTGTCACCCTATCATAAAACCACATGTTAAATGTCCAACTGCACCACGGCACCTGCAAGGTGCTGCCAAAGTCGGCCAGCTGTGACCTGAAACATCCCGAATCCCGCTGTTCGGGCTAGCTGTCCGCAGGCGTTTCCGGGTTTTGTTTGGGTCCCGGGTCCCACGGCATTGGCTTGGCTCTGTTATTTTGGTGTTTATGTATATCATACATACATGACACACACACACATAATGTGGGATCTTGATTTGATTAGTGTAGCGGGGTCCCCCGTGCCATGGATGCTTAAAGTTTATTTGGCGGATACCTTACGGTGACTTACCAGGCACTGCCCTTGCTTGGCAACAAAAAGTTAGAGGGCGTGCCCGGCTGTTCATTCTAAGAGCGCTTGCGCAGGCCTTGGCGGCGAGGTAAAAAGTATAGAACATATACTATAGATTTCTGTTGGCCTAGAGATTCTTCTTGATGAAGGTGAGTTGCCTTTTTAGCATTCATTTCTACCACAGGCTCTGCAATTTTGTGCATCCCATCCAGCAGCACTTTTTCGCGATTGAAACCCGAAAATGGTAATTAGTGTAGCGAGAAAAATCAACGCCGCTGATGCCACCCGCAGCAAATTTGTTAGGACGGAGCATCGCAGCTGGGCAACCGACTTTTGGCACTGAAGCCACTTGAGGTGAAATGTGGACCACACATGTTATGCGGTCAAATGACTATTGCATGCAAACGCTGGAAACTTCTGACACCCCGCCTCAAAGAGACACTGAGGTTCGAGGTGTGTCTTTGTCAATCATCCATGGGTTCCAGTAAATCGGGATCTGTCTGAACGAACCATTGTTCACAAAATGAACGGAAATCAGCCATTGGCTGCCCTCTACAAAAAGTTCAAGGAAAACTGAAAACCCATTCTGGTCTCTCCTACTCCAGTCTGCAGGATAGTCCCAAAGCATGTCAGGTTGCGATGGGAAAAGGCTCATCAGGTGAACCTTTACATACTGTTCAAACAGTCGGTCTCCAAAAAGTTTTACCTCCCTCAATCGTTGCGCCCTCTCACGTTGTTGTCGTGGAAAACAGTTCAATGCTACATCCATATCGCTCCAGTCCACGTGAATGGGAGGAAGAGGCGCCAAGTCATCNAAACAGTTCAATGCTACATCCATATCGCTCCAGTCCACGTGAATGGGAGGAAGAGGCGCCAAGTCATCAGAAATGCCTGATGAACTTCCTGGAAGGTCAATGGGTTCACCACTCTCTGTGTTCGCACCTGCAGAGATGTTTGGATCGTTGGTTGGTGATTCCACTGTCATTGGAACATCTGGTTGAAGTGGAACATCATGTTCACGCTCTGATTCTTCTTCTCCTTCTTCTTCACCTTCACTGTCCATGAATTGATGTGCGTGAAGAGGATCCATCTCTTCCATGATGTACTTCAATCGCCTCCTCTTGTCTGGACGCACGTGTCGCGCCAAGCCACCTTCTGAAGTCTCTCTGAAATAGCGTCATCTGGATCCTCAAGCACTCGAAATTGGCGAAGCCCGTGGTGCTCGGGATCCCAATCATCCACAAAGCACATCTGTCGATGACTTGTGGGCACAAAGCTCTTCAGCTTCTTTCGACACCATGAAATTGCCGCACCAAAACGCAAAGCAGAATAGATCTTCCTGCCATAGATTCCAACTGCAAAACCTGCAAGGAAGAAAATGAAGGAAAACACAAGCATGATCTTGAAGTTCTCAAAATAGAACTCAATGTATCCCTTGTTCANGGAAGAAAATGAAGGAAAACACAAGCATGATCTTGAAGTTCTCAAAATAGAACTCAATGTATCCCTTGTTCACCAAACCACTGAGATCCTCTCCTTCTGGTCGCATTCCCTTGACAACGGGTTGGAGTGCCAGCAGAGTAAGGGCTTTCACCCAAGGCGTTGAGACCTTGGGCTGGATGTCCTCGAAACCTTCAGCAATTGTTCGTCTCACCACCTGCCGCACAACTTTCATATTCTTTCC
>BGPT01001354.1:100258-124264 GCA_003297045.1 Symbiodinium sp. clade C Y103
TTCTCCCTTTGTCCCCTGGCTTTCCATGAGTGACCACCGTCTCAAAGCCAAGATGTTGTCGCAACAAAGAAACCTTGTTGAGCACGGCAGGCATAGTAGCCTCTGGATCTGCTACCACTTCCAGCTTGTCGATGTGATTCAGCATCCAAGAAAAGTTGGGTGACATGTTCTGCTTGACCTCGAAGGTTGGTGCCCTTAGTTTCCACTGGAAATGCGGAAAAATCATCTTTGCTTGACAATCAAATGTCACCAAGACTGTGGCTGCAGGAATACCTGGAGTAACCTTGCCGTACGCATAGTCTAACTGGAGTGCAGCACATTCACGACGTTCTTCAGGTTCTGGACTTGAAAATTCTGAGCATCCATACGGCTTTTGCAAGACACCCAAAAAATCACACCAAGAGCGAAATGGGAGATGTGTGTGTGTGTGTGTGCTCATGAAGAATACGTTCTTGATGAGATAGTTGCCGAGGTTGAGCTTGGGGCTTAAGGCCTTTGAATTGGGCCTGTTCACGATACAGCTTGTTTGCATCTTGAAAGAGCTGCTGATTTTCCAAAGTCTNTTAGTCTAGACCAAAGCTTCTCCTTTGAGCCACCTTGGGAGATGCCCAAAAATTCAGCTGCTGTTCTAAGAAGAGCAATGCTACTGTCTCGTTTGACAACGGTGCTGCCCACTGTCAAAGCATTTCGATCTTCAAACGTCCACTGAAAGTTCTCAAAATCCCCAAACAAACCACGACCAGCATCCATCTGAGCTAGCTCCTCGGGCTTTAATCCTTCTTGGAGTTCAGCTGGAACAACGGGCTCAGATTCAAACAGGAAATCGCCAGCTTCGACTTGTGAACCTCCAGCATTGACAACTTTTCCTCCATCAATTTTCCCTAAGGAAGACAGAGGCTCATCTTTCTTGTGCAAAACAGTCATCACCAACGTCTCTTGCCCTTGACATTCTGGGATATCACTATCATAGCTCATGTTGGTGAAGTAGGATGCACAATGTTCNTGTGCAAAACAGTCATCACCAACGTCTCTTGCCCTTGACATTCTGGGATATCACTATCATAGCTCATGTTGGTGAAGTAGGATGCACAATGTTCAACTATATCCCATTCGAAATCTGAACGTTGAATCAGCGTGGTTCTCAAAGGCCATGTCCTCCAAGGAAACATCAAACTGGGATCACAAAACCTTGAACTACGAGGTACAATGATAAAAGGGTTCCCAGCTTCTGTCGTCGACCAACCACGTCTGAAAATCCGGACCAGCAACTCCTTGTTGGGCTCAATGACCGTTTGAACAACCAAAGGCTCTTCATCATCTTCCATTGGCTCGTCACCTTCATGAATGGTGGTGATAGGACAGGCTATGGATGGGCTTTCATCAACCATGTTGACAACTCTGATGTGAGCATAGAGAGCCAAGGAATTCTTCTTGAAACAAAGTGGAACTTCACATCCCTTGTCGGGAGCCACCAAGTTGATGCCAGCTTCTGCACTTGAAGGAACCAACGTACAACCCTTGTGAAGCAATCTTCCAAGACTGATCAGGGGAGACTGAACAGAGGCTACCACAAAGTCATCCTCAATGACAACCAGATCTGACTCACTTCCCTCACATTCAAGTTGGGCTGAACGACGACTTGCGCATCTTGAAGAACCGTGCGTCCCAATCTCTTGCCCACACCTTTCTCGCACATGCTCCTGAGCAATAAGCTGATGTCAGCTCCACTATCAAGAACAATCAATTGAGAATCAACTGAAGGAACTGCTCTGATGTGGTACCAATCCACACCTGAATCCTTGTCGATCTGCAACTTGTCAAACTCATGGTTGCAGTCATCATACCACTGAAACAAAGCATCGTCCTTCCATGAAGTGTTGGGCTCTTCAATCTCACCATCACCATCCAAAGTGAGAACTTCTGGAAATGACGTGGAAAACCATTCTTCTGCTTCACCATTGCTGCTCTCCAGCTCAAAGATCTCAGGAGATGAAGCTGGAGGAGTTGCCACGTTGTAAAGCTTCACACGTCTAATGTTCGACCTTATTGCACTCGTTGAAGAAGACCCTGACCTGGTGCTTGTCCTCCTCAAAGGTATAGCTCCACCTACACTGGTTGTTTTCCCAGATGGGGTACATGCTGCTGCATTTTGGCCTTGATTGTCATTCACTTGGCTGACAGTGTTTCGATTAGGACACTCATTGCCCCAATGGCCAACTTGCCCACAGAGTCCGCACGTGTTGTTGTTTCCGCCATAGCCCTTGCCCTTGGACGACTTGCCTTTGCTTTTACTTTTGCCACCTTTCTTGCCCTTGTTCTTTCCTTTGCTCTTGCCACCTTTCTGATAGCCGCCACGTCCACCACCACCGTAAGGAAAACCAAACCAACCACCTGCCTTGCCTTTGGATGCCAAATTGGACTTGATCCACCTCCATTCGTGCTGGGCCTGGATATGATTAGGAACTGGCACTCGAAGGATTCTGAAGAATTTGCAAGCTCTTCAAGAAAGAGTCACCTGACCAACTCTTTGTATTCTTATCCAGCAAAATCAACTTGTCCTTCAATTTCTTATAGCTGAAATCATCATCCACCACCATCTCCAAATGCTTGCGGGTTGGTGCATCGATACACCGCAACACCGTTGACACAGCAAGGTCGTCTGGCATCTTCTTGCCTGAGGCCATCTCATATTGATCCAGCAAAGAGTCAAACTGCAAGAGGTTCTCCATCATTCACTGATGTTGCATGATGGCTTGTCCAATAACAAGTGCACAGGGTCTGGCTCGAGGTGCATACAAGGATTTGAGTTTATGCCAAAAAGCAAATCCGTCACGACCTCCACTGCAAGAACGCACAATTTGAAGAGCAGGGCCTCGAAGGTAAGAGGAAAGGATACTGTAGAGCTTCACGCTCAGCTCCTTGAGATCCGGCTGCATAGCCCCCATGCTATCAAAGAGATCGAGATCTTCCACGTCCTTTATCAGCTCTCTATACTTCGAGTCACAGAAGACCAACCAGTTTAGGACTTGTTCCCGCCATAGTGAATTTCGAACTGGATCATCCACTTCGAACACATCAGGGGGTCTGAGAACCTTGGCCACATCTCCAAATCTTGGCATGCCCTTGCCACCACCTTGAGACGCACCAATCATTGACGTTGCAGAAGTTGCAGCCTGTGTTGCTGCATTACTGAGTTCCATGATCCTGGTCAACAAGTCACCGGCCTGCTGTGCATCCATGCCCATAGTTTCTATGTATAGCGCCATGAAAATCAAACCTTTCAGCTTCAGTTTGGTACTCCAACGCTGACGCAAACATCCACGCCAGCGCCTCTTGGTCTGTCCAGGGCACAAGTGGCTTCTAGATCTCAGCTTCACTTGCTTATCCATCAGCATCAAAGCAAAAAGGACCATGAAGTAAAAGGATATGCCGAAAACCAGGTTGAAATTGCAAACCACGTGTTCTCGACCATGGGAAACGCTACAGCAATCTTACTTGTGATAGAGCTCATCGTTGACACAAGCACTGATGCAAACATGAACGCTGCAAAACCACTTTGAATCACAGGTCCATGAAAACTCTTCTGGGCCCCAAATCCGAGCATAGGGGGAACCAATCCACCCTCTTTCGCAGCAAACTCCACGCCTAGAGCTCAAATTGCCGATATGGCCCGTGCCATCCTTGGTTTCATTGCCGCAGTGAACCTAAAAGTCACAACTGCCATTCATGGTATAATTCTCAATGAACCGGAAGTCAAAATTCACCTGCTACTCATTCTGTGCCGCATAGATCTCTACATGTTCATACGTGAGGCTCATGCTAGATGCCTGGTCATAGTCATCTCACTGATGAACACATTCTGTGAGGTATCGTGACGATTCCGTCCATCAGTTCCAGAAACATCAAAAGCAAAATGCCTATTGAAACACTCCCAGCTGTTGCCACATTGATTGGGCTCGAATTCATGGTGGCGTCCTGGATCTGCTCGAGGAAGTCCACAGGAAAGTGCCACCACCAACACAATCTAGCGCAGCATCATCACAATCCATGGCTCTGCTGCCATGTTAGAACGGAGCATCGCAGCTGGGCAACCGACTTTTTGGAACTGAAGCCACTTGAGGTGAAATGTCGACCACACGTGTTGTGCGGTCAAATCACTATGGTATGCAAATGCTGGAAACCTCTGACAAAATTTATTATTCCCACAAGAAAAATTGGGTGCTCAGAGTTCATGCTGACTAAATTCATGCGCAATGCAGCAAGGCATGATGTAGAGAAGATCAAGCAACGTAGCATCATGAAGGCAAGACCGAATAGCAAAACATGACATGCTATTGAGAACTTAGAGCACAGTAGCTGCCTCAAAATGAGGTAGGGAGGGCCAAGAAGCATAGTATGAGGCAGAGAACATCTAACAAGGCAGCATCATGAAGACAAGGTCCAGCAGAATAACGTGATTTGGAGAAGATGGAGCAGCAATAGCACGATGTAGGAAAGGCCAAGCTGAAAAACATGAGGTAGAGAAGATCAAATAGCATAGCATCTTGGAAGACAAAATCAAATAGCATAACGCTACAAACCGGACATCAAGCGGCAAAACAGCAACATTGCAGGGGGTAGAGAAGATCAAGCAGCGTAGCATCATGGCGACCAGAGCAAGTAGCACAGCAAAACGTAAAGCAGACCAAGCAGCAGGACACAAGGTAGGGAAGGTGGCAGCGTAAAATGAGCTAGAGGCGGTCAAGCAGCATAGCATCATATATCATGAAGACAAGATCGCGAAGCATAACGTGATACAGGGGACATACCGCAGACAAGGTCCAGCAGCGTATCATGAGGTACAGAACATCATGCAGAATGTCATCATGACAACCAGATCAAGTAGTATGACATCAACTAGAGAACATTAAGCAGCATAACGTGAGGCAGGGAAGGTCAAGCAGCGTAGCATGAGGCAGAGAATATCATGCAGCATAGCATCATGAAGGCACCATCAAGCAGCAAAAGATTATTTGGAGAAGATGGAGTCAGATGGAGCAGCAATAGCGTGATGGAGGAAAGGTCAATCAGCGTAGCATGAGGTAGAGAAGATCAGGCAGCGCAGCATCATGGAAGATAAGATCAAATAGCGTAACACGAAATAGAAAACATCAAGCAACATAACATACGGTGGGGAAGGTCAAGCAGCATAGCAGGGGGTAGAGAAGATCAAGCTGCGTAGCACAGCATGATGTGGGCAGGGTCAAGCAGAATGGCATGATGTAGTCGCCCAGGCTGCGTGTCAGCATGTCGAGAAATCATCAAGCAGCATCGCGTATGAGGTAAAGAAAATCTAGCAGCTCAGTTAAACATAAGCTAGAGAAGTTCAAGTACCGCAAGGAGAGCGGAGATGAACAAGAAGCAACATATGATGCACAGAAAGGGAAGAAAAAAAGGGGGGAATAGGAGGATGACGTAGGGAAGATCAAGGGGCGTAGCGTAATGGCAGTTTCAGCGGCTCCAGCGGCCCGCGGGTCCAGTCACATGCCCAGAGATTCCAAGCCATCTTCAAAGATATTCGAGGTAACCTCTCTGAAAATTATTGAAGGAAGGTTATCTTAATTCAGGAAGGCTGGTACCTTCTTTAATGAATTAAGGAATGGTTTTGCTGGTTGTATCAACAACAAGTTGGTTGACATTTATGATGCGTTGTATTTTGTGTAAAGAAAACACTTTTTTTTTGAGTGTGGGTGTTTGTGTTTTTTTTAAATAATAGTGGGTGCTTTTGTTCAATGGAAGGCATTATCTGGAAAGTAACTTCATGGGCTAGCCTTTTGCTATTTTTCAGAAAATTAGACTTTTTGGATTTTCACAGAAATGTTTTCTTATGTCCATTTTTTGCAAAATTTGAAAGATTTTTGCGATGTTTGAGAATTTGGAAAATTATAGAAAATTTGAAAAATAACGTTTAAATTATATTTACAACCAAAACTACATTTTTCACAAAATCGTTTTTAAATCTATATGCAAAATTTCTTTTCTTACTTCATGCCTGCTCCGATCTTGCATCATGGCTTTGTCCTGATGTCACAGATTTTGCCGACAAACCTTTCCATTTGTCACCGCTCAGAAAGCACATAAAAATCCGAAACGGGTCCATATAAGAAATATACCTATTACAAAATAGAAACAATGTTCAAAACCATGTTTTTTCTAAATGCATTTTTCTAGATCAGAAATGTGTTCAACAAATGACAAAAAACACTTAATAAAACATGTTACAAACATCCCTGGCAAAAATGACGTTATGCCGACCCACCGCTGCCAACACACAGGTTTGAATTTATTTCGGAAAAACTTGACAAAAGTAAGTACCTCCATACTAATCGGGATCCCAACTTATATAAAAGCATCAAACGCAATATTTATGAATATAAATGATGCATTGAATCTAATTTTTTTCTTTTTTTCCTAAGCTTTTTAAAGACTGTGTCAATGTTTGTGACCTTTTGTCAACTTTGCTAAGGTTTTTTGCAAAATCTTATATTCAAAAAACCTTTTCAAAACCTTTTCAACATTTTTCTAACACAATTGAATCAGTTCCATTACCTTAAAAGCATCTGATCTAGAACCCAGCCCATCCAAAGGGCATGATTCTTTTGGTGAACAAAGAAATGATTATGAACTTGTTTGTAAAATACAATACAAAAATCGCCCAGGCCGGCGGACCACCTCGTGGGGCAATCCCTCCTCTGCTCGCCGAACCATGCGCAACAGGCGCCTGGCCTCCTGCTCCTCAGGAACTGACCAGCAAAAACTGGGTCATTGGACCGGTGAAACAAATAAAGCAATATAATAAATATAAATAAATATAAATGTGTATATATATATATATAAATAAAGATATTCACACAAAAAAAATCATCTTTGCAAGATGTCCCAGAGAAATTCATCCATAAGTGGACGTCAACGGGGCACATGGCAAAATTCGAAAAGCTGAAGCCGCCCATTTTCATACGTGCCACATGTCCGGAATCCAATACATTTTGGAATCAGCTGAACCCTGCCAATGCAGAACAGGCAACAGATGCTGAGATTGCATCCACTAGTTCTTGACACTCGCCTGGAACGGGATGAGGTTCGATGATGCAAGGGCAGAACCCACCAGACAAAGGCATCAAACAGCCTGTTTCTTGGGATTCGATGTCAAACGGATGTAAAGAACAACTCGCCCTACGCTCTTCAGACTGTACATTCTGATAGCATTGCGTCTGTAGAACGCCGGAAGCACCAATCAAGAGATTTGGATAGCGGGACAACCACATTGATATTTGGTCATTCAATGTCATTCAAATGTGTTTATCTTTCTGCAGGGCCCAATCAAGCTCGCATCAAAGGACCATTGTCTTGGCGCAAAACCCCCTTGTACCGTCCGCATCCACCGAATTCCCCCCCCTTTCATTCCTTGTCCCCCTAATGACAAAAGTTGACCACCCCATTAAACATCATGTATTTTCTTGAATTTATTCAGACCTGAATTCAAGGAAGACTTTGCCAATGGGGCAATGTTTCATGCGAACCCTTCTTCGATCGAGACATCTACTCACGGACTTATGGAAAGCTGTTTCAAGCAAGAACAGTATTCAGGGAAAACCCTTTTCCGAAATGTTTTTTTGAGGGAACACTTTTTGGATGTGGACATAAACTCATGGACAGTTTTTCAGGTAAAGAATGTTGTAGTCATTGACTTTCTTTCAAATGAGATACTATTCATGCAAATGTAATCATGGACAGTGTGAAGTGTGTTTAGGGATTTTTTTAAATGGAAAATGTATTCCTGTCAGGGATTGTCATACAGGGTTCGAAATGGTAGGGTTCGAAAACGTAGGGTTTAACTAACAAAAATCAGAATTGAAAGATTGAGGTGAGAAATTTGAAGACACTTGGATTATCTTGGATTCAAATTAGTTGTAGGAAAGGAAACAAAAAGAAAGGATCGACCACAACACGTAGTTCCTGAAAAGATGACAAGTAATCAAGACAATGCATATGACAAAGGAATGGAACAGAGTTAGACTGATTCGCATTTGTCCTTGATTATTGAAGACGGATTTTGATTGGTCAGCTTTCAATCATGGGGGTGGACGATTGAGTAAGCAAAACTGCCAATAACATGCAATTCTTCACTTGACTCGTGTGTCAAATGCAGGATGAAGCAGTTTGAACAAGCCAAGCAAGAGACACTTGAGCCTTTTTAAGGCCCACGCGCTTTCGAAAAGTACCGAACATGGTCCAAAAAAAGTGTTATTTTGTGTCCCTTTCTAGGCTCCATAATGAAAAGCTCTTTCATCCTTCAGCTTGATCTGGGAGCTGTTAGGGATCAGTACCGCTGGGTTGAATAGCCAAGAGAGTTGCATGCCTTTCAGTTTTTGACGCATACAACTGTTCCAGAGTAACTGCACTTATTTGCAATCATTTGATGCGCATTGGTAATGTACTTGTGACTCATACTTGAAATTTATATGCAATCATATCCCTGAATCATGTCCTTGGATCAGTGCAGAGTGGTACTTGTGACCAAAGAGCGACATGTTCAGTTCTTTTGAACATATGAATATATGTGTAAACACATGTACTGTTTGTAAGAGCTTGCTGGCTCTTAAGACTGGTTCAGCCTATGACCTATTTCGTGCAGTTTTCTAATTGGTGAACTATGACCAAAGAAGAAGGTCCAAACAAGGTGCCGAAACTAACTCTTGTTTATGTTTTGAAGAAAGAAAACAATTGACTTGCCAGAAAGTGACTGCATCAAGATATCTGTGTTTTATACTTGCTGCTGTTGTCCAAACGTCTGGTATTCGAAGTGCTTCCATATCAATATCCACATTTCTGCCCAAACAATTTTTCTGTCTGAATTTCTATACAACATGTATATGTTGTTTCTGTGCAAGTCTTTCGCAGGATATATGCAGTTTCCAAAACTACATGTTCCTTTAATGCAGTTGTGGTGAAATTGCATGTTTCTTAAACTGCATGTAAAACTGCATTTACTTTTAAACAAAAAATGTATTGCATGCCTAAAAATTACACATGTTGTTTTTTTGGTTCGGACAGGTTCAAATATTGGACCTGGCTTCAATCAAGAAAAAGGGGACCTGCGTTCAAATCAATGTTTGCCAGCAAAATCCAGCAATGAAGCAAGTTGCATGCAAGACCCTGGGCAAGTAAAGGTTCAACAGTGGATCACAACTAAGGAAATTTTGATGCATGGCTTGACTCATCCAACCATAGTTTGCCAACTTGTCTGTGCTCACTTGAAAGAACCTATATACACCCATTGGGTCTGCTAAAGCCAAACTGTCACTCGTTTGAAACTTGCTTGTATTTCTTGATAGAGCTTGTGGTGTGGATGCTTGCACTGGGTTGTGTTTCACTGCATGAGTGTTGACATTGCAAGTCATGAGGACTTTCAAAAAGTTCTCAGTAACAAATCGCAATTGACAGCGCAAATGACAGTGGACATGATTCTTTGCTGGTGGGGTTCACATGTAAAAATCTTGTAGACTTAGCCTGCCAGGTTACAATATGGAAGTAACCAAAAGGTTAATTCACAGAATGTTTGTTGTTTCTCTTCAAAGCAACTTGTGCTTTCGGGATCCAATAGCGGGACAAAAAGCAAAACCACCACTTCATCACAACTGACTGTTTTTTGAAACAAATACCGCCATTTTTTGAGCATACGTGCTGAGTTTGGGTGCCACCATCCACAATGTTTTGGAAGGTTCCATCACTGACGCACCCCACTTGCAGGGTAAGGAGGATTTCCAAATTAAATTAGTCAGGAGAAACAATTTAAATGGTAGGTATTGTAGAATGCTGCGCACTTTCAGGCTTGACCCCACACATTCAATAATGGCTTGAAGGTTTCTGATTCAGGGCCGGTCGGAGTGGGGATTGCTTTTATTTTCATTGAAATCCGTGTTTTTTGACACACACACAGAGATATACATATATATATATATATGCATGCATTATTTTTTGAAATACGTCTTACTAAAATATGTTATGTGTTTGATGAACTGTTTCTGACATATGCTTTAATGAAACACATTTGAAAGATGTTTTTGTAGTGCAAGTCAGTGTTTTCCATAGATGGTGAATATTTAAATTTAGATGCTCCTCCAATATCGAGCTGGGGCAAAAGGATTGCAGTGTCAGGATTGCATGACAAACACATAGTGGTAGCATGGTCAGCATGGTATAAAACATCTTTGAAACACGACGTTTTCAGATAATGTTTATCACATATTCCGGTATATATGCAAAGTCGGTGACCAGGTGAAGTTCCACAGAGCTTACAACAAGTCAAAAACTAGTCAAACAATACACCGATCCGCGCCAAACCAAAACCACAAATGAATAGCAACATGCCGCAAAAAAAACGACGATTAGAAACTGCCAGGTGAGAAATCCACAGCCATGAGTCCCAATGAAGAACACAAAGTCAACAGCAAGTTCATTACCTTGAACTACCCTCTTGGCGAAGGCAAGTTACCACTAAGAAATGAAATTGACATCAACCCGAAAAGTATATCTTGCAAGTGCAATTTCAAAAAAGATATGACACAACACTGAAAGTAGCAAAGGATGAAGAGGGTAGTATCGTGTTGGATAGTTGAACTCAGTCAATCAGTATTTCCTTCGACAGAATTGCACTTTCCCTCACCCAGTACGAAGCAAACAGACACCAAATGATGTGAATAATATGGATTGAAGTTTCATTTTCATAAAACTATTTGAAGAATAGTGCGAACACTCTTGCAACTCAAGAGAATTAATGGACCGGAAAACCCCACATGTCAACTTCTCCCAATAAGTACCAAAAGAAATGTGAAGATGGGATGGGCAAGGCAGGAGAGAGAAAGGAGATGGAGGAAGGCAGATTGTGTGAAAGAGGTGTGTGTGACAGAGTTGTGTGTGGAAGTTTGTGAATAAAAATATTTCGCGTCAATGAATTGTGTGTGAAAGAGATGAGATGTGTGTGAGAGAGATGTGGGTAAAAAAAAATGTGTGAAAGTGCTGTGTGTAAAAGAATTGTGTGTGACAATGTTGTGTGTGAACGAGTTGTGTGCCCATGGTTGCGTGAAACGGTGATGTGTGACAATGTTGCGTGTGAAAGTGTAGTGTGGGCAAGTTTGTGTGTTCCAGTTTGTGTGTGAAAGAATTGTGTGTGAAAGAGTTGTGTGTGAAAGAGGTGGGCAACAGTTAAAGAGTTTTTGTGAAAGAGTTGTATGTGAAAGAGTTGTGCATGAGATGCTAGCGTGAAATGTACGCCTGCCACACGAAAGGCACACTGCCATAAGTGCCACGCCTGCCACACAAAGTGACAATCGATGTCACCAAGTGCCACCCCTGCCACACAAAAGGCACAAAAAAAGGCACAAAAAAGGCACAAAAGGCACACGGATCTCACCAAGTGCCACACGTGCCACACAAAGGACCGCGGCGTCACCAGCGACCAGCGGCCACCAACGCGTCACCAGAGCCAGCCACCAGAGCCAAATGTCACCGTCACCAGTAACGTAAGTGGCCGCTGCCACACAAATCACACCACCCAATGCCGGAAGTGCCAGGCCTGCCACACAACATTGGATGTGACCAAGTGCCACACAAAAAGCACATGGACGTCACCAAGTGCCACGCCTGTCACACAACGGGCCGCGGCGTCACCGGCGACCAGCGGCGACCAAGCGCGTCACTTTTGGGGGGAATGTGTTTCAAGGAAATGTCTGTTGTGTTTTGATTCTTTTCATTTTAGGCTTGGGCTTCACTTTGCTTTTGGCTATTGGGTTGTGGCTGTTGGCTTTTGACTCTTGGCTTCACTTGGCTCTTGGCTTTTGGTTTTGGTTTCACTTGGTTTTTGGCTTCACTTGGGTTTTGGCGTTTGGCGTTTGGCTTTTGGTTTTGGTTCACTTGGCTTTTGGTTTTTGGCTTTTGGTTTTTGGTTTCACTTGGCTTTTGGCTTTTGGTTTTGGTGTCACTTCTGACTTGTGGTTCTTGCTTTCGCTTGGCTCTTGTACCCTATACCCTATATGCATTTCTGTTAAACTACATTATGTGGGTTTGTAGTCGGCATATCAACCGTCACAGAAACTGCAGATCATGTACATTCAAACTGCACAGAAACCACATTAAACCACAAATGTACTACATGTAAACTGCTATAAATTACACAATTGACAATTAAAATAAAATGAACTTATATGCATGCTGTTGTGAAAGGATTGACACTCGATTTCAACAAGTGTCCCAACTAGTTTTTTTTCAGCTCCCCAAACCGTATTTCAGGACACTTGTTGGATTTTAACTCCCACTATATGTGATTGATTTGTGTTTCAAAACTGTCGCATGACAGTCAGAAGTTGACCTGTGTGACATCCCATTGCTTGTGACATCCCTTTGCTTTTGACATCCCATTGCTTTTTGATATCCCAGTGCTTTTGACATCCATTTGTCCGTTACACGGAAGTATAGACTTCTAAACTTCCTTTTGCTACTACTCTTACTACTATTATAACTACTAGTCTTAGTACTAGTCTTACTACTAGTCTTCCTACTAAAAACTACCAACTACCAACTACAAACTACGAACTGCTAACTGCCAACTGCCAACTGCTAACTGCCAACTGCTAACTGGCAACTCCTCACTACTAAAAATCAACCACAAACTATGAAATACTAAACACTCTACATCGTGCTTTGCTTCAAAAGCACGCCCGCGCGCGCAAAGCAGGCATGGCCCCCCTATATGATCAACAACAGTAACAACAGCAGCAACACCAGCAGCAGCAGCAGCAACCCGCGAGGATAGGGAACCCTTATGGCATCGCCGGTGTGCGAAGCTCTACAATTACCGGGTTGGTGAGGGTCTGGTTAGGGTAGCACATTGCCAGGCACCAAAAAACATAGATAGCGTCACTACCCAGTGTTCTTTTCTGAAGTGTTGGCTACACCATTCTTCTTGAACCCTGATTACGAATCAAATCTTCAGGGATATGCTCATCCTAAAATTCACTTTTCTAACGCTAGTTGCCTAGTCTCCTTTTTACGGACTGCATCTCTGACATTGGTTTGTTTCTCCCCGCCGCTTTCCCTTCAAAGATGCATACACTCCTCCAATCACATCCCACGTTTTCTTGAGGTCCAGCACGTTACACACGGTTTCTTCTTTTCTCATTTCTGCGGTTTCATCCTTTCTCTAGTGTTTCGGGTGGTTACAATCATAATTATTTATATAATCCCTGTTTTCTGGATGATCAACATTTACAATCCCCAGACGTTCCCCACTGGCACCACCCTGACACTCTCCAGCCTAAGGCCCTCAGCGTGTCGCGCTTTTGCAGCTGTCCCTGGGCCATCTCCAGCTGAGCGCTTTGCCAACAACGCCGCAACGCTGGCTGAAAGCTGTGCACGTCGAGGTAGCCTGGGCCACTGGTCACATGGAAACGTGAGAGAAACGTGGGTTTCGAGAAATATCACCAATGCACACTAGATCATAACGTATCACAACGCTTGCAATCCCTGAGTACAGAGATTCACATGTGCATCCATACTTTGACGAGCAAAAATAGGGATGTCCTTTGCAGACTAGAGTTCGTGCGAGGCCTCGCATCCAATGGTATTTTGGTCTTCACTACCCAACATGATTGATTTTACATGATTTTGGGATAAAATCATGTTGGGATAATATGTTTTTGAGATATTTTGAGGCTTCTAATTTTTGGCAATGCACCACAGGGAAAAAAATGTGCACATATTTGTCCCGCAATGCGGATACATGTGAAGGTTGCATGTTTTCAGCATTGTCGGCGGGGATGATACATGTAATCATGGTGAACAAAACATACATTTCCTCATGATGGGTTTTACAAAAAACAATTGCAACAGGTAATTTCATGGTATAGTTTGGGTTTGGGAGCTTGAGGCAGCCATTTTTCCGGCTTGTTCTGAACTTTTAGGTATGTTCACATGGAAGTAGGTTTATCACCAATCTCGAGAGATCTCCAGAGTGTTACTGAACAAATCACACTTTTTGGTGGTTGACCCAGTAACTTGGTCGAATTTCTTCATCCACCGGGATCAGAATCACAAGTAAGATATGAAGAAATCACCAATGCGAACGCAAAGTGAAGTGGTTGGAAATGACCTAGGTGCAAATCCCTATGAATGCTTCTGCATGTGCAACTGCGAACAGCTTGCTGTTTTCACCTTAGTGCTGGGTAAAGGCTCAAGGGCAGCGGCCAACATAGATTGTGGCACAATCTTCACATCGGTGGAAAAGAGGAAAAGCTGATTTCTACAGCACCTCACCGTCACAAATTGAAATTGGCAAATGTAAATTGGATATGGAGCTGCTGCGTTGACATTTCGATATGCAGAGTGGCCATCACGTACCGTGGATCAATCATCTCAAGCTCGGTACCACAGACCTCACAGCCATGCAAAGTGAGTGGGCTGGAATTTCGCAAGTGCCTGCAGTTCTCATCACGATGCCAGACATTTCCACGAGGGGCAACAGAAACCGGAAAAGGCACCCGAAAAGACTCGAGCCGACGATTCTTCTCATGAATCATTCGGTTCTTCCCTGCAATCACTGCTTCTTTCTCATGCAACATTCCTTGGAGTTCTTGGATCATTCGATCATGTCTCTCAGTCTTGCCTTCGGTAATCTGCTGAAATTCATCGATAGCATCTACCAAGTGTCGGATGGTGCCACGGATCTCTTCCAACATGATGTCTGCCATGTTGAGGCGTTCACGATAGCTATCAGCCAAATCATGAGCTCGTTTCTCTTCTTCCGTTGCCAGGTTCCAGAGTTCCCAAAGCTCTTGCTTTGACATGATGCTCAGATGAGCATGTTGAAAATCAAACTCATCAGTGTTGGTGGATTGATCTCGTTTGGTGGGCTTGTTCTTGTTCCCCTTGGAGTTCTTGAAAAGAAACCATGTGCAAAGGACCAGGAAAAATGCAAAAAGCATACCCAGCAAATCTGCGACCCAAAAGTCAGAGGCAGAGTCATCAGCAGTCACATTCGCTGCCGCACCAGATGTGATTCTCGCCAGGAAGACGAAGGTTGCCAGTTGATGCTTCGACTGGGCAAATCTGCGTGACTTGATCTTGCGCTCCTCTTGGGTCTTGCGTTTGGCGGCCACAAAGCTTTCATCTGCAGTCAACTTGATTCGACGGGTGCGCAACCTATCTGCTAGAAGTTGCCGGGCACCAATCTTTGTAAGCCCATCTGGGTATTGAACCTGAAAGCTGACCCACCTCACGGTGGTGTTGCACTCCTTGAGTTTCTGTTGAACAACCATCGCTTCTATCTTTGTGCGCTTGTCGCCTTGAAGCTGAGGAGTTTCTGCTCGTAGGCAATCATATAAAGAGCTTTCGCATCGATCACGAAGGCAGATTGCATGGAGAATGTTCCCAAACTCAGGCTCTTGCAAAGCAAAAGTGGGGCTCAAACACCTTGCCAGAAAATCATCAGATATTCCAGAACATCCATTGCGCCAGCACATGCTTGCGCCTCAGAATTGAGCGATGAGCGGCTCACTCTCGGCAATCGATAGCTGCGCCAATCGAGAATGATGTCTTCACTTTCTTCTCCACGAAGAACCTTGGGGTGAGAATGCAGCACCAGGTAACCTCCTTGGCTTTGAAGGTCTCGGCGCGCTCCCCATGCAGCATCAGACAATCATCCCTGCATCTTCAGGCTTGCACAGCTGAGGAAATCTGAGGGACACATCCGTGTTTTTGTTGGCGAACTTGAGGGTTTTGTTCGCCTGCCGAAAGGTGCCAATTGTGGCCTTGCTGGTCTCGCCACAAAGGAGAGAAACTGAAGCACTTAGATGAGGACATTTTTGAGTAGATGGCCATTGTAGTCCTCCGAGAAGACCTCGAAGAGATGAAATCTCTTTGGCACCCACTGGAGAATCTTCGGATCTCTGTGGTGGCACTGTCAAAGGATGGATCTTCTTGAGGTATGGAGCTTGATGTAAAATCCAAACACCATCTTGCTTGTCCAGGGTGCAACCAAGAAACTCAAGTGGCTTGCCGTCTTCATAGGGTGTCCAGCGTTTGAAAGAAAACTGCTCTCGGAGTTCTTGTCGCGCCTTTTGGAACTCAGCGTCAGTCTCATCACCTGCCATCAACATGTCATCGACATGCAATCCCACCAAGGATACCAGCCGCCCCCGTTGGTTGTAAAGTCTGAAAAGACATCCATCAAGGGGGTGAACTTCATACTTGATGAGCTCCACGCGTCTCTTTGCGAGCATGTACCAAGCTCGAGGGGCATCTGGTTGGCCGTAGGGCGGCTTCACCAAGCGCATCAGTGATCCATGAGGGACATTGAGGATGTCACAAGCGTCTCGTGGAAGACGCGCCCACAACTCTCGCCGAACGAATCGCTGACATGCTTGCACACAAATTGCGGGCATCCGAAAACCGATCGAAGGAAGAAAGGTGCCGGTGCAAAGTTGTGAGCAAACTCAAAAAAATGATCGAATTGGATCGTTTCCCACCCAAAAAATTGATTGTGAATTGGGCATTTTTAAGGTCATGGCGCGGATGGACGGCAAATTGAAGACAATTGGAAGGCCGTGGTCACGTAGGCCACTCACTCGCTGACCATGTCAGCAGACTCATCAGGGCCAGCATCACTTGGCGTGAAGTGTTGGCGAAGATGTGTCCAACTCGCCATTCAACAAATCTGGGTCAGAGAGCCCATGAAGCACTAACCGTGCTTTGGCACGCAATCCTCCTTTCCCATCACCAGCCCATTTCAGCACAAATCGTGCTTTCATGATACGGCTGGGGTCGACTGCATCTGGATGTGGTTCTAGATGCCAGACGCCGTTCTCGAACATGGAACTGAGCTCGGCCTTCTTGCCCTCCAAAAACTTCAATCGATCTTCCAACTTCATCTTTGATTCACGTAGGTCAGCTTCATTGTCCTTGTTCTTCTTGTTGGCCAAGGATGCCAACCATGCTGACTCATTGATCTCAATGAAACTCCGCTTGGACTTGTGGACTTCCTTCTCAATGTTGAAGAAGGGCTGCTGAAGCTTCGCAGAGGCTTCCTTGGTCAGAGGAAACATTGTGGTTCCAAGCCAGCCATCAGGGTTGACATCAATCGCTTCAGCTGTCAGTGGCTCTTAAAGAGGTTTGCCCATGGTGGCATCAGGATTGGTGATCTTGTACTCCTGCAAGTCGCTGATTGGAACAGGCATGCTCTGCAATGTTTCACGGTCAAATGACAACGTTGAAAACCGGCCAAGCACATGATGTCGCACCAAAAATCCATGTTCAAGACTCCAAAAATCTTGAGTCTCACCAATCACCAAGCTGAAATTCGTTGAGCTTGGCGTCATAGGTCCAACCATCAGGCAGCCAGGACTGCATTCCGCCTATGCTGGTCTTGTCCTCCAAGTTGAAGACGTCAACAGTGAAGGCTTGTTCTTGGTTGGATCTTCGACGCTTTGGATTGGTGGACTCCAAGTGCGCATCGGACTTGTGCTTGAAGGCAGGGTGACGCAACCAATCAGTCTCATGGTAATCCATTCGCTGCCGACGCTGGGCAAAGGTCTCAGGCTGCTGTAGTGGCTGAGATGATGCCGCGGCAGATGTCGTTGGCTGGGTTGGTTGTGGATCTTGTGTCGGTGCTTGATCTGGCAGCTCCTCCTCATCCGCTGACTCAAAGGCATCAGGGATTGGAGGCAAATCCTCGTTGGGCTCTGTGTCAGGTTGAACTGGCTGTGGTGCATCTTGTGGTGGATCTTGAAGTGCATCTTCAAACTCCATGGTGTCATCAATGAATGTCCCGGGGGCATACCCGTCTGATGCCGCATCCTGCTGACCCGCATCCTTCTTACCAGGGTCAGGCAATGCTGGAGTCGCTGAAGGATGCACGCGCATCTTGACATCACGGGCATCTCCTGGAAGTGAGCCATCATGGGAATCATCCAGGTCCTCATGGGGATTGAGCTCATCAAACTGATGAGGGTTGACCTTGTTGAGGTCGAGCATCCGCACCACTCGTCGCTGACGAAGACCTTCAAGTGCTTCCGCAGCTGAAGCCATTCGGCCCTCACTGTCAAGAAGTCGCTGGACATGTTGTCGGCCAGTTCTGATCAAGACTGTGACATGAGCAAGCCAGAAACATGAAACTTGACCTGTGTCTGGGCCTCGCTGAACTGCAACCACAACTGCTGGGCCACGCCATCGAATGGTGTGGAACTTGTTGTTGGATTCACGCCAGTATAGACATCGCTCGCCAGAGGGGAGTTCAACTTCCAAACCGCGAAATTGACTGAGAAGAGCACGTCTAAGCTTGACGTCGATGTCAGCCTTGACGCAAACATTCTGAGCACTGGCGCGCTTCTGAAGTGTCTGGCGCATTTGCTCTTCTTCAGAAAGGCTGCGTTCCTTCATCAGAGACCAAACCAGGGATGTTGGGCTGTCTGCCTAGTGCCAACTGCATTGGTGTGAAGCCGTTGACAAAGGTGTGCGGGTTCAGGGCCGGAATAACCCAACAGAGAGCTTCGTGAATTCCATCCACTCCTTGCAGATCCTGGTCCTCCAAGTGCATCTGATTTGCCCGTCGTAGCACTTGATGTCGACGTTCTACCAGGCTTGACCAGGCGAAATTTGAACCTCGTTGGAATGGCGTTCAGCCCAGGAGGTCACATCATCACCGCCCCAGCCGGGCGCCCTGTCGACCTTCAGAATGCACAAGGGTCCATAATTCCGGATCCATGCTCTTTCAACTGCAGAGATGAAATTCTCGCCCTTCTCATCGTGGATCACACGGCCAGCCATGAAACGTGTGGACTCGTCCAACATCGAAAGAACTGCACCTGTCTTCTTGCCATTTTCAATCCAGAGCGTGTCCGCCTGCACGGCCTCTCCAAACTGAGTGGCTCTTAGTTCCAGATGTGCAGGGGACAACGTCTTCTTGGAACCAAAATCATTGCACTGTGGACACTGCAAAGATTGAACTGCACGTTTGGCCTTGTCGCTGGCACCCTTCTAATCCAAAATCTTGAGCAAGACTTCCTTGCGAGGGTGACCAAGATTGCGATGCAGCTTGATGGCAACTCGTGCTGGGCCATCACCATGATCGGCAGCAAGTTGTCGCAACACGCCAGCTTGCTCAGCATCAGCCCCATCGGCCGCAGAAACTTGATCATCCAGTGTTTCTTCTGCCATCATGCCATGAGCAAAATGCTGTGCCAATGTGGTGCAGTAATCTTCAGCTGCACGACATCGTGAGATGCTGGTGCCAGGGATGCGACCTTCCAGAGCTAGGTTGGTGATCATGTGTGCGGTCACAGCGCTTTGACATTCTCATTGCCATAGCGTGCTTGGTTGCGCGCAGTCCGGTGGATTTGCGAATGAAAACATCAGATCCAAAATCATCCTTGAAGTGGCCACATATGCACATTGATCAAACACTGTGTGATGCCCCGGCAGGGTCTTGATGGCAGATGTCGACCATGCCTTGCTTTGTTCGGGATGTTCTATGTGAACATGTCCCCCACGTCTGACTTGTCCAAGATATAGTCGACGACACATCATCAAATGCGTGTCGTAATCCAGCTCACGTTGCTCCTGAAGCATCTGAGCATCATTCTCATCCTTGACGTTGATATTCTGCATGGGAGACCACAAAATGCATCTTGGGGATATGAAAATCTCGTTAGGTTCCTCCTGAGCAGCTTTGCGAATCAAAGCACGACGATGACTGGATTGCGAAAAGTCCCAGCCATCCTGCAAACCAAATCGCTCCACACAAGCACCTGCTTGCTGTGCAAGCTCAGTGATTCGACCAGCTCTTGCATAGACCTCCCAAATCAACTTGGTTCGTGCTGGGGCTCCATCACGGGCCATGCGACCAAGCCATTGACTTCACGTCGTGATTCTTCGACTTGTTGGTCGGCCAAGTTGAGAATTCGAGATCGCTGAGGCTCTTTGAGCTCTTGGCAAAAGGAAAAATTTTCAGCCATGACAACCTGCTCATCTGCAGTGGAGTCGTTGGGCACAGGAATCTGGTCATTGTCAGGAACCTCAGTGGATGCAGTGGTGTTGATGTAGTTCTTCACCCAAACATGCAGATGATAGGCCTCGAAGGTTTCGATCTCATCGTGATCGTCCTCGCTTCGCAAGCCAAATCAAAAGTTGGATCGGCCAGCTGGGAGGCACTCTGAACGTTCTCAGCAAGACGCAAGAGCATAGCACCATGCTTGCCCTTCTTGATCCACCACCCATCAGCTTCATGCGACGAACGCCAAAGCCAACGACAGCTTGAAGAAGTTCCAAGGTCGTCCAAGAAGCATTGGGGTGGAACCAATCAGATCACAAAGCATTGAATGCGACCCACTGAACCGCTCAAATTGACGGGAAGCTGTGCCATCCACTATGGCCCTCGGCATCACCACCGAACTTGAAGTTCTTGTCACATCGCTTGAAAGGGATTGAGTCAACTGGATACCCAATCTGTTGGGGCCAGCTGACGTATGGCAAGAGGTACTCTGAGCCGACAAGGAATATTGATGCTCCACCATCTTGAATGCAAGCATCGGGGTCTTTGCTCAGCCAATCCTTGTGGTCAGAGATCAAGTTGGTCACCATGTGGACGCTTCTTGCTGGGCAATGGAGCGGCATAATGGCCAGGCTGTCCACAACGCAGACAAACATTTCTCATAAGGTCTTGGCCACGCTGCTTTGCGGTTCCAAAAGATCCCTTCCCCTTTTGAAGTTGATTGGAAAAATTGGTGGGTTTTCCTTTTCCTTTCTTCCCCTTGGAGGACTTGGAACTACCTTTTGGTGCAATCGGTCCTTCGGCAACAACTGGACTGGAACCTGCGGGAACTTGTTCGCCAGTCAGAGCAACGACCGGGTAAAAGCCACGAGCAGTGCGCAAAGCATTGGATCTTGGGCGCTTCGCATCGACATATGCAGCATACGCCACGTCATACTCAGCAACATCGAACAACCTTTCCACTCCCAGAGGCTCCCAGATTGATTTTTTTCAATCGAGATTGAAAAATTCAATCGAAGATTGAAAATGATCAAAAATCAATCGATTTTTCAATCTTTTTCTATTTTCCTAATTTTCATTTTTGAAGTTAAAAATCAATCGAAAAATCAATCGATTTTTCAATCGTGAAATCAATCGCGAAATTGTCGTTTACTCCTATTTTCAATAGTTTTTTTTGGAAAATACTTTGTACCTATAGTCTTGAGCTGTCCAGCCATCAGTCATGATATCAGGTTTGAAAGATTTCATGGCCATCCAGCCATGAACACTTGAGTTACCCTTTGGCTGTCCAGCCATCAGTCATATTACAGGTTTGAAAGCTTTTTCTGGCTATCCAGCCATTAACACTGGCAAAGCATTCTGCTCCAAGATTTGAGTTACCCTTTGGCTGTCCAGCCATCAGTCATAATATCAGGTTGGAAAGCTTTACTGGCTATCCAGCCATCAACCCTGGCACAGCTGCAAGACCATTTTGCAAAGCACTGCACCTATCTTGAGTTGCCCTTTGGCTATCCAGCCATCAGTCATAACATAAGGTTTGAAAGCTTTTCTGGCTATCCAGCCATCAGCAGTCAACAGTGGCACAGCAGCAAGACCAGTCAGCATTTTTTCTCGCCAGCACACTGCAGTGAAGGGTCAGGCTGTTCCAGCCATATTATCAGGCTGTTCCAGCCATCAGGCTGTTCCAGCCATCAAGCTGTTTCAGCCATGGAGTTGCGCAGGCTGTCATCAGTCAGCAAACCTGATTCGAGCAAATGCCAGGCAAAGGCAAACCGCTTCAGAACTTTGTCTGGCAGCTGCCACCCTTTAGTGCCATGCACACTTGCTCCTGCAATCTTCAGCACTATGGACCATCTCATCTGGTTATGGCATGTTTGGCCAGCNCTGTCCACTTGTAGTCCTTCAGCTGGCTCATCTCATACATCGCATCCAACTGCTTGCAGGCTTCCAGCCTGTGCTTTTGGTCAAAGGTTTTGCTGTAGTTTTCAGCCAGTTGCCCAGCCACCTTGGCGAAGTCTCTGACCCTGGCTCCCTTCTGGTGCTTGAGTACAGGGCAATCATTTTCACCAGTTGCCAGGTCACTGATCTGCAGAGTTTTCATTCTCCTTGCAGCTTCGATTTCCAGCTCATCATATAGGGCTGAACTCTCATTGTTCAAGGATGCCATAGAGCCAATGGGGAAGCTTCCTGCAGGAGCTTCTCATGGCTGCTTTNTCGATTTCCAGCTCATCATATAGGGCTGAACTCTCATTGTTCAAGGATGCCATAGAGCCAATGGGGAAGCTTCCTGCAGGAGCTTCTCATGGCTGCTTTCCTTATGTTTCCTTTTGAACTCCATGTCACTAAGATTGGGCCAAAATTAGCAGGAGAAGAATGATATAGCATGGCTATACAGCCACCTCCCAGCCCAGCAGAATTTTTAGTGTTTGCTGTGGCTCTCCAGCCAGCTAATCTTCCATGAAAGTGCCAGACATGGCTTTTTGCCAGCCAACCATCAGGCACAGTCAGCTGCTGCAATGCTTACCTGAGCATGCACACTTTCTTTTCTCCCAGCATTGTCCATGTCCAGCCATCCACAGGCACTAAGCCAAACTTAGATTCATGTGGCTTGCCAGCCAGCTAATCTAGTAAGACATTCCNTTTGTCTGGCAGCTGCCACCCTTTAGTGCCATGCACACTTGCTCCTGCAATCTTCAGCACTATGGACCATCTCATCTGGTTATGGCATGTTTGGCCAGCCAGCTGTGGTGACCCAGTAAGGCTTCCACAGCCTTCTTGAATTTGACAGAGTTGTTTTCTGTCCACTTGTAGTCCTTCAGCTGGCTCATCTCATACATCGCATCCAACTGCTTGCAGGCTTCCAGCCTGTGCTTTTGGTCAAAGGTTTTGCTGTAGTNTCGATTTCCAGCTCATCATATAGGGCTGAACTCTCATTGTTCAAGGATGCCATAGAGCCAATGGGGAAGCTTCCTGCAGGAGCTTCTCATGGCTGCTTTTCTTATGTTTCCTTTTGAACCCCATGTCTCTAAGATTGGGCCAAAATTAGCAGGAGAAGAATGATATAGCATGGCTATACAGCCACCTCCCAGCCCAGCAGAATTTTTAGTGTTTGCTGTGGCTTTCCAGCCAGCTAATCTTCCATGAAAGTGCCAGACATGGCTTTTTGCCAGCCAAAAGTCAGGCAGAGTCAGCTGCTGCAATGCTTACCTGAGCATGCACACTTTCTTCTCTCCCAGCATTGTCCATGTCCAGCCATCCACAGGCACTAAGCCAAACTTAGATTCATGTGGCTTGCCAGCCAGCTAATCTAGTAAGACATTCCAAAGNTTTCTCCCAGCATTGTCCATGTCCAGCCATCCACAGGCACTAAGCCAAACTTAGATTCATGTGGCTTGCCAGCCAGCTAATCTAGTAAGACATTCCAAAGCATGCTCTCACTCTTCTTCTTCCTCTTCCTCTTCTCCCTGTTTCTTCTTCAGCTTCTTCTTCGCATCTGTCTTCACTTTCTTTGCCTTTTGCAGGCATTGGTATGATAACATCAAAGCTGCCTTACAGTCTTCCTTCTTCAGGCTTTTTTTGCAAGCAGTCAGCTTTCCCAAGGCGGTCTGCAGCTTTTCCAGCACTGCTTTCACCTCCTTTGCTTCTTCTTTAGCTTCCTTATCCTTCTTGATGTCCAGCCACATAGTGGTCAGGGAAGCCTGGTNNNTGGAAAGCGACAATTTTCTTCTGCAGAGCATCTTTGCCTTCTTGCTTGCTCACTGTGCTCATGGTCTCCCACTTGTCCACTTTGTTTTTCTTTCTAGGGCTTCCCAGCCCTCCTTTGAGTCTTTTTTGAGGCAGGGCTTCCAAGCCCTTCATCCTCAGATTCTTCTTCTGAGCTTTTCTCACTCTCCTTGGATCCTCTAGCCTTCCCTTTTCTCTTGTTTCCA
>BGPT01001354.1:129136-154590 GCA_003297045.1 Symbiodinium sp. clade C Y103
TCTTCCACTCTCCTTTCCACTTTCTTTTCCTCCATCTTTTCCTTCAGCCTCTTTGCCCTTGCCTTTGGCAGTACCTTTCACAGAGGGGCTTCCAGGTTCCTCCTCCATGACTTCGCTTTGGTGGCCTTGAGCCTTCTTCTCCCTCCAGACCTTGCTTTCTTTCTGAGCTTTCCTCCAAGGAGTGTTGCTCCAGTCGCGCATGGCTCTCTGTCTGGTTTTGAGCCAAGCTGCATTTTTTTGGCAAGCTATGTATTATTCAGCAGCCTTACACCCAAAGAAACACACATGGCTATCCAGCCAATGGCACTGAAACATGGCTATCCAGCCAAAAACACTAAAACATGGCTATCCAGCCAAATAGACATGAACATGGCTATCCAGCCATCTGCCAGTAGAGCATGGCTATCCAGCCAGCTAGAAATACAAATTCACATGAATGGAATGGCTTGCCAGCCAACATTTCACCACATGGCTTTCCAGCCAACATTTCACCAAATGGCCTTCCAGCCAGCATTTCACCACTTGGCTTTCCAGCCAGCATTTCACCAAATGGCTTTCCAGCGAACATTTCACCAAATGGTTTTGGAACCAAAATGTCACCATATAGCTGCCTGATCAAACTTAAAGCCATCAAATAAAAATCAATCGATTTTTTTGCTTTTCTTTCTTAAAAATCAATCGAGAAATCAATCGATTTTTCAATCGTGAAATCAATCGAGAAATCAATCGAAAAACTTTGTTTTCCAAAAATCAAAAACTAAATCTATTGATTTTTTGTTGTTTTCAATCGAAGATTGAAAAGCTTCAAAAATCAATCGATCTATTGAAAAAAATCAACCGAGGAGCCTCTGGGGGAGGATCGGGCATCTGTGATTCGTTTTGTCGAGGAACGTACCATGATGCGGTTCCCTTCTACCCCTACTCAGGCGACGGCGACAGCTGCTCCAGCGGGCCCAGCACCCAGGACCATTAGCTCCACACCGGCAGTTGAACAAGGTCGGCGACCACCCCCTTTTGCGAGGAGATCAACATCTACTGCCACAGCAACAGCAGCTACTGGAAGTGCAAGCACGGGTGATGCAGAAGCGCCTACCAGGCAGCGCACAGTTCAAAAACGCCCCGAGCACAAGATGCAGTCACCAGGTTGCTGCCGCTTTCCGGCCATGGATTGCAGCTTTGCTCTTCGAGGTGTACTACCAGGTGATCTCCATGCTCCGCTACCAGAAAAGGGACTACAGAAAAGGTGGGGCGAAAAAGGATGAAGAGGTCGGTCATCCTAGCTGTGGTGAAGATGCCTGACCCGAGCCACATGATGCTCCCGCCAAATTATGGCCCTCCGGGACATCGCCCTGGCGACTCCTGAGCATCCTCCTCCAAGGTCACCCTCGACGCCAGGGGCAGAGATGGTGATGGCGATCAGAGCTTGTGGCTCAATCCTAGCCAAGCTGGCCGAGCACCCCTGCATGGCGCCGACACTGTGCCCAAGACCAGACCACCATCAAAAACGCACGAGGTGGACGTCAAGCAGGGCAAGGATCCGGAACAAAGGGTGAGGGAAAAGGAAAGCGAGTGGAACTTGTGCTTTGAGATTTTGTCCAGGCCAATCCACTACCACAACTACCGGGTCGCAGGCGTCGGCTTTGTGAGCCGCTTTCATCTACTTTATCCAACTTATCGACCAGACAGCCCCAACCGGGGTCTTGCCTTGCCACCATCTTCCACGATTACATCCTCTACGGCAAGTGCTTCGGCGGTTCTAAAAGCGCCCTACAGCCGACCTCATGCTACAGCTGGTGCTGGTATAGTGCTCATGACTGCACTGACTTTGAGGAGCCAGATCCCGAGGTCTACTCCGAAGCTGTGGAGTCTGAAGCGTTGGTCGAGGATGATGAGACCACCACGATGGTGATTTGGGCGCGATCGCTGAAGAAGAAGATCAAGGCCCAGAAAATGTGGGTGAACAAGGGGATACGCTGCCAGCGTCCTCCACAATCCCCGCAGGAACCTTGCCTACCACCGGCAGTTCAACCGGCCATGGTGGATCATTGTCGACCACGACGGCAACTGGAATTACCCCTGTGCCGACCTCTACGGCAGCCCATGACCGTGTCAACTGACACGGCAACAGCAGCCCCTCCTGCTGAAGGAGATGATGATGCAGCTGCAACGCTGCCCCGCCCTGCAGATGATCCTGCCAGGGATGCTGATGATGATGGCCCTAGCTGGGGATGTCTGAGGCAATCGACGCTTGATCAGTGCTTGAGTCATTGGCTTGCACCTCGGTGGCCTTCAGCCCTTTGCCCTCGAAATCCAGCATGTGCCCACTTGACCGAGTGGAAGACCAGTGCCGTCTCGGGGAACTGCATCGAACAATGTCAGTTTAGACTTTTTGCGCTGGTGTAGATAAGAGCCTTGAGCCCTGAAGATTCCAGCGCCCCTCAAAGCGCACAGTTGGACGGTGCCCTGTGAAAGCCAGCGTCCAAGGGGAGTGCATATGGATTTTGAGAAGTAAGGGTAGTTTCACATCAACATGCTCCAAGGAAACAAGCATCCCTGCTTGCTCCGCTTGCGATAGCTACATTATAACTAGTTATGTTACTCGTCGGAATTCCTTGAAGAACGGACAAACTGACTGGGTGCCTCAGTGGAAAGGATATCGGCAACTTGTAAGACCTGGCAACATTTACATAGCACAGCTATGGCACAGCTACGGCACAGCTACGGCATAGCGGCAGCTGAGGTCTCGGACAGTTTGGTGATGTCGCCAGTAACATTTTGAAGAGCGAAGGGGGAGGAGACGGCGGCGTGGCGAGTGCAGAGGTGGCAGACCAAGCGGCCGGAGCACTTGGAAACGCACTGGACGCTCCTCGATTCCGAAATCCGAAAACCTTCTTTATTAACTAGTTTAATTTTGTTTTCGTTTTACTGAATTTGGGGAATTGCTGGGGATTTAGGCGTAGTATACAAGAAACTTTCCCAGCTGTCACATGGCTGTCACATGAGACCAGCGACTTGAGATTTTATTTCTGGCTCTGGGATTTCTGGTCTATGCCTATCTGGGAATGTGCACCAGGAGCCACTAAAACTTTCGCCGTTGGCTAGAAATTTGACAATCCCATTGTCTACATGAACTGCAGGGGCATTTTGGAAGTCACCTTGCGAACGTTGCAGATTTTATTCTAGGCTGAAAGATGCTGAAAGACCTTAATCTTAATCTAATGTGCCCGCTGGATATCCCTGGAATTCCCAGCTGAACATCTTGGTATGACGGGTATGATACAGATTCCAATCTCCCCACCGCAACCCGAACCAAGGCAGCTACAGAAGGCTGGAGATGGAGTTTGCCAAGAACATTTGCGTCATTGGTCATCAGAACTTTCTAGCTCTTTCCACCAAATGACACCAATGTACTTTACATTATATAATTTGCCATTTGTCCGATTTGTCCGTGTATAATCTTGTATCTAATTTCCGAGAAATCTTCGAGACATTGCTTCACTGGGTCCATTCATCATCTTTCAAGATGTTTCGGGATAGTAGAAAAATGAAACATGTGCCAACATTGGGCATGACTCGGCATGACTCGGCATGACTCGGCATGACTCGGCATGACTCGGCATGACTCCCCGACTCCAGCACGATCACCCAGTGCCTATATCAGTGCCTATCAGTGCCTATCAGTGCCTATCAGTGCCTCCTGCTCGCCTTGCGGTGCCGGTGCCTGCGAATTTGCAGGTGTGAATCCAGCTGCAGCAAAGTCATTGCTGGGTGCGGCCACGTCGGTTGGTGACAGTTTCTCCGCTGATACCTCGACCTCTTCAATAGCTCAGGGTGCAAGGTCAGCCCAGTTGCGCGTTTTGGTGCGGCGCTGAGCAGCACAGTGTTGCAATTGTGCAGCGCACTGCACTTTGTGTAGCAATTCTAGCAATGTCGTGCCACGGAGTAACAGAGAGTAACTTTGCGTTGTGTCAGTTGTTTCAGGGAGCATTTCGTGTCACAGAGTTGTTCGATGAAGCTGTTTAAGTCACAGTCGATGCCCTCCGAAGCCCTGCTAAGCGCCGCTAAGTTCTCCAAACTCGGCAGCGCTCTACTGCAACAAGTACCAGCTGGCTCAACTTCCACCGTGTCCACAGTTGAAGGAGGCAAGGGCACAGCTACTTGACTGCAACGATGGGAGCAAGCATGGTGCATGGTGCAACTGCTCTGGCAATGCATATCATTGCCATGGTGCAACACATGTTTTTCATTACCTTGCACAATACGTCTTTCCCGAATGCGTAGCAAAGGGTTCTCGTTTTACGTTGGGGGTCTGGGGGTTGGGCTGGGTTCGTTTCATGTGGCCCCGCCGTTCGCTGCCGTCTTCATGTTCTCCGTAAGGCCGTCTATGGGGGAAGCTACAAAGGTGTTCATGTTTGGACTGTCGAAACGTCGTTGTCTATGGGGGAAGCTGCAAGAGTGATGATGTGTTGGACTGTCGAACCGTCGTTGTCTATGGGGGAAACTGCAAAGGTGATGATGTTTTAGACGTTTCAAACGTGTCGAAACGTCGTTGCCTATGGGGGAAGCTGCAAAAGTGATGATGTTTTAGATTGTCGAAACGTCGTTGTCTATGGGGGAAGCTGCAAAAGTGATGATGCTTTGACGTTTCAAACGTGTGGAAACGTCCTTGTCTACGCAAAAAAGGTGCAAAAGTGATGATGTTTTGGACGTTTCAAACGTGTCCAAACCTCGTTTCGTGCCACACTCCATACTTTACACCCCGCACCACGCACTCTACACTTTACACTCCAGACTTCCCACTCCACACTCCACACCCCACACTCTACACTTGACACTCCACACTTTGCACTGTACACTTCACACTCCACACTCCACACCCCACACTCTACACTTTACACTCCACACTTTACACTCCACACTTTACACTCCACACTCTACACTTTACACTCCGCACTCCAAACCCCAGATTCTACACTTTACACTCCCCACTGTACACTCCACACTCCACACTTCACACTTTACACTTCACACTCCACACTCCACACCCCACACTCTACACTTTACACTCCACACTTTACACTTCACACTCTAGACTTCACCCTTCACACACTACACTTCACACTTTACACTCTACAATCCACACTCTACACGTCACACTTTACACTTCGCACTCCACACTCTACACTCTACACTCCACTCTTTACACTTCACACACTACACTTTCCACTTCACACACTACACTTGACACTTCACACTTTATGCTCTACAATCCACACTCTACAATTCCCACTTACACTTCGCACTTTAAACTCTACATTTTACACTTCACACTTGACACACCGCACTTCACACTTCACCTCTTAACTTGACACTCAACACTTCGCACTTTACACTCCACACCCCACACTCTACACTTCACACTCCACACTCCACACCCCACACTCTACACTTTACACTCCACACTCCACACCCCACACTCTAAACTTCAGACTCCACACTTTACGCTTCACACTTTACACTTTACACTTCACACATTACACTCTACACTTTACACTCCACACTCTACACTCCACCCTTCACACTTCACACTCTACACTTTCCACTGAACACTCCACACTGCACACCCCACACTCTACACTTCACACTCCACACTCCACGCCCCACTCTACACTTTACACTCTGCAAACCACACTCTACAATTCACGCTTTACGTTTCGCACTTTACATTTCACACTTTACATTGCACACACTACACTTTACACTTTACACTCCACTCTTAACACTTCACATTCTACACTTTCCACTTCACACACTACACTGTACACTTCACACTTTACGCTCAACCATCCACACTCTACAATTCCCACTTACACTTCACACTTTAAACTCTACATTTTACACTTCACACTTGACACTCCGCACTTCACACTTCACATCTACGCTTGACACTCAACACTCCGCACTTTACACTTCACACCCCACACTCTACACTTCACACTCTGCACTCCACACCCCACACTCTACACTTTACACTCCACACTCCACACCCCACACTCTACACTTCACACTTCACACACTACACTCTACACTTTACACTCCACACTTCACACTTCACACTCTACACTTTCCACTCAACACTCCACACTCCACACCCCACACTCTACGACTTGAACTGTGCAGACCACACTCTACAATTCACACTTTACATTTCAATCACTACACTTTACACTTGACACTTCAGACTTTACACTCTACAATCCGCACCCCAGACTGCACACTTTACACTCCACACTCCACACTTCACACTTTACACTTTACACTTCACACTCCACACTCCACACCCCACACTTTACACTCCACACTTTACACTCCACACTCCACACTTCACATCCCACACTCGGCACTTTACACTCCACACTTTACACTCCAGACTTCACACTCCACACTCCACACTTCACACTTCACACTCTGACCTTTTTACTCAGCACTCCACACTCCACACCCCACACTCTACACTCCACACTCCACACCCCACACTCTTCACTTTAACTGTGCACTTTGTACTTCACACTCTACACTTTACACTTCTCACACCCCGGACTCTACACTTTACACTCCACACTTTAAACTTCACACTCTAGACTCCACCCTTCACACACTACACTTCACACTTTGCACTCTACAATCCACACTCTACAAGTCACACTTTACACTTCACACTCCACACCCTACACTTTACAATCCACACTCCACACTTCACACTTGACACTTTACACTCCACATTCTACACTTCACACTTCACACTCTACACTCTACACTCCACTCTTTACACTCCACACACACTACACTTTGCACTTCACACACTACACTTTACACTGCACACTCCACATCCCACATTCTACACTTTACACTCCACACTCTACACTCTACACCTTACACTCCACACTTCACACTTAACACTTCACACTCCACACCTCACACTCTACACTTTACACTCCACACTTCACACTCCACGCCTCACACACTACACTTTACACTCCACACTTCACACTCCACACTCCACACTTCACGCTCCACACTCCACACCCCACACTCTACACTTTACACTCCACACTCCACACTTTGCACTTTACACTTTACACTCCACAGTTGACACTCCACACGTCACACTTCACACTTTACACTTCACACTCTACACTCTACACTTCACACTTTACACTACACACGTTANCGTCACACTTCACACTTTACACTTCACACTCTACACTCTACACTTCACACTTTACACTACACACGTTACACTCTACACTTTACAAGTCACACTTTACACCTCGCACTCTACACTTTACACTTGACACTTCCCACTTTGCACTCCACACTTTACACCCTACAGCCAACACTTCACAATTCACACTTCACACTCCACACCCCACACTCTACACTCCACACTTTAAAATTCCACACTTCACACTCCACATTCTACACTTTACACTCCACTCTACACTTTGCACTCGACACTCTCCACTTCACACTTTGCACCCCCCACTCCCCACTCTAAAAAGATAACTGCCACTGCCGATGTTGCGCTTTTCATTCTTCGATGTTTGCTTCTCCGATCTAGCAGAGCTTCCCGCCGACGTATGCAGCAAGTGACCTAAAGTGTTTTTTTATAATAGTTGTTTGTTTATGTGACCATCCTTCTTCATCCTGTTTGTTTATGTGTCTTTTTGCGTGATCTGCATTCGGGTTCGTTGGTTGGTCTTGTTNTATAATAGTTGTTTGTTTATGTGACCATCCTTCTTCATCCTGTTTGTTTATGTGTCTTTTTGCGTGATCTGCATTCGGGTTCGTTGGTTGGTCTTGTTTTTTCAATACATGTTCACCTTTCAATACGCTTTCAGCTTACGCTTTCCACATGCCACAGCTGTGTTGGTCTCAGGCCATTGCCGTGGCCAAGGAGGATGCTGCCGCGGCAGCTGCCACTGGTCTGTCGTCCGGCTCCACTCAGGCCGTGCCACACGTGCCACACATGCGGTACAGCGGCAGTGCCAGAACAGGATGAAAAACATCTCTTCATCAACAAAACGTTTTTATATTTTAAAGTTTATAGGCTGAATTTGGGGAATTGCTGGGTACTTAGGCTGGCGCCGAAGGCGCCAGCCTAACAACAAATGTGTTTTTTTAACACAGATTTGGGTTTTGGGGTATATTATTTTCTGGTTCATTTTTCAACCTATGTTCAAAGTCAAAGGATGTTTTGGGGTTTTCAGAAAAACTCTTTGTTTCCGGAATACGGTTTTGAAGAATACATGCAGCGAAAAAACCTTTCATTTTTTTTCAGATGTGTCTTCTTTACATGTGCAACTGTCAAGGTGAGTGTTATATTATTATGTTTCCCTTTTTAATTCGACGCTCTCGTTCCCAGTCTTGTCCCATTTGGAATCCATTCATTGAACTCAGTCGGAATTCTATCCCCTTGCGGCCCCTTCCATTCTGAATTCACTCAAATTCACTACTCTCGATTTTTTCGAAAAAATCATTCCCTGTCTCCGAGTGCTCCTCACGTGCTCCTCACGTGCTCGTCCCTGCCGCCGTGCCTTGCCTGTCGTGCCACGTGTTCAGATTCCCGGTGGTGGATTCGGTGGACGGCTTCGAAGGCTCCAAAGCGACTGCAGCACCATCGCTGCGCAATCCACTGACTTCGTGGGCAGCACTCTGGCAGCACACGTGAAAGACACAACGTAAGACAAAATGTCACACACAAAGACAATAAAAAGTAAGACAAAACGTAAGAAATGAAAACGATGCAGAAACTGAACATAAAAAAATTGAGCACATATTTGATTTAATGGATTTGAATTACATCAATGATTTTGAATGTTGGAACAATGATCAAAGAAACAAACTTTGAACAAAGATTGAACGAAGAAGTTCTGGCACATTGTGGCAGTTGTGGCAGTTGATGGAGTTCAAACCATGAAGACGGCAACAGTGGTCCATGAGGTATGCTTGTCACTGTCAAGACGCCAAATGACAGTGGCATGTTTGTCACAGTGATTTTGACCAAGGCAATCCATTCACCTATTTGGAGTCCAGCTACTCGGCACGAACTGTGACTGTGTGACTAGCTGTGTGACTAGCCGTGTGACAGCCGCCATGACCACTGTCACTGCAGGTCTTGGGCAAAACGCTTTTGTGGAAAACGGTGCCACCGTGACGACCCTGGAGATCAAGCGATGCGACTCCTTGGTCCGGTCCAACTGGGACCCTCCCATCGCTCTCACATTGCCACTGTTGCTCGACTCAACTTCGACTTATAACATATACGTTGTAATACATATATCACATATTAATATATCGATACATGATACATACTATGATATACATATTATAATATACATATTATTATTTAATACATATTATTTAATACATAACTCATTGCTGACGTTTGCTAACTCGTTTTTTCAGGAGCTTGACAGATTCCATCATCTTCCATCTTCCTTTTTCGATTTTGACTCAGCTTGACATGGGCGGTGTAGACAGGGGACACAGGAGAAGGACACGCAGGCATGTCTACAAGTGCATGCACAAACACACACGCACAGAGGCACACAGAGGCACACAGTGGCACATATGCACAGGTGCTGATAGCTGATGTCACGCTGATAGTGGCTACGCGGCTACGCTCCAGTAAATTAACATCTATATGGAACCCTGTGGGTCCCCTGCGAAAAACGATCTGCACATGGTGGGTTTCCAGGTCTATTTGTCATATCTATTTCAAATTATTTCTAATCATTTGCAATTATTTCAATATACTGTAGTCTGTACATTACTGTAGTGATATTTGTAGACAGTATTTGTAGAATTTTGTAGACAGTATTTCGAGATTTATAGCGACGCTATATTCCAATTGGAGTTTCACTGTGCCCTGAGTCCGATGCGATGCCAGGAATGCAGCGCCAGGAACTCCGCCAGAGGGCTACTCCTACGAACCAATTTGTGTGAGACTCGATGAGACATCAACAGATCTTCCGAAACAGGCAGGAAAAAAACGAAAACAAAAACGTAAAAAGAGATCCCAACAGATCATTCTCACAGATCAGCAGATCATTCTAAGACATCCTATCTTCCGTCTACTCGGATCTCGGATCTCGGATCCTTAGAGATAGGAAAGGAACTGCAGTAACCAGGGCGGATAGCAACTAGCTCCAGCAAAATCATCAATCAATTATGAATCATCACTATACCGACACGTTAAAAAGCGCTATACTCTGTTTAGTGTAGCTCGTACAGACTCGTGCAGACTCGTACAGACTCGTACAGGCTGCATGATGCCACATGATGCCACACGATGCCACACGATGCCCGCATGATGCCACAGGAGTGGACCACGGACTCTATGACTTGGCTTTTGCCAAGTTCCTACGATGCCACGACCGTAGAATGCTTTGCAGCAACTGGTGGTGGTTCCTATGCAGCCATCTATGTCCCTGTGAAGCTAGAAGCCACTTTCACCAGCACGACAGGTACAGCTACAAGAACATACATGACCACGGAGACCTCGACATCTATTCCGGCCATCCCTGCCGCAGATGGTGGTATGGTGGTTGGAGTGACGCTGGCAGCTGTCGCACTGATAGTGGTAGTTTCTGTCATTGGTTGGCAGTGCTATGTGGGCAATGTGAAGGTCCAGAAGCCTGAAATGCCGCAGCAAATCATGAAACAGGTATCCGAAAATTGCCAGCGGATGAAGGATAAGATGAGGAAATCCAAGGTTGGCATTGAACCTTCCACAGAACCAAAGGAAGCTTGGGAAAGCAAGCCGCAGGATCCGCAGGCTTCTGGTAGAGCACAACAAGATGCTGCAGATCACTTCTGGGACTGGGCCAACGACTTGGTCAAAGAAGGTCAGGGCACTCCATCTGGACCGCCGAGCAAAGCCTTCTCGGTGCGTTCCAAGTCTGGCAGCCCTCCACACCTTCCACCACGCTTTGCTGTGCCAAAGCCATCTGTTGAGAAACAAGAATATTTCCAAAACTTCGCCCAAGAACTTCGAGATATCGTATCAGCTGGTATGCCTGGCATGATTGCCGACTCGCCAGCAGATATCGTTCCTCCCCCACCTCCCAAGCGATCTGTGCCAAGTGCACCACCTCGGCCACCTCCAAGTCCTCCACCGTGGGTGCGAGAGTCAGCTGTGCTGTCCACCTTGCCACCTCCAATGGTCAACGCAGAGAAGATCGAAGTTCGAGTGGACCAGGCTTTCTCGGATTGGAAGAACGACTTCGCCGTGGCAACTTTGGGCTCTCTGGGCTTGGGCTCCAGCTCCTTGGGCTCCTTGGGCTCCCCTCCCAAGTCGGCTCCGGGGGCGGAACAGGAGACCCAGGAACCTCCACCGCCACCGCCGCAGCCGCGAGAACCACCGAAGCAGCTCCCAGTGCCACCTCCTCGACCTGGTCGACCTCGACGAGCTCCACAGAGCCCCACCCGGGCCTTGCCGAGTCCATCGAGTCCACAGACTTCACAGACTTCGCCTCTGAACGGCGCCGAAGCGACTTTAAGATCCACTGCCAAAGCTCCTCCTGTGCCTGTTGCAGCAACCTGGCGAAGACAAATAAAATTCTAAGCATCTCTGAGTCTTATCGTATCTTATTGTATCTTAGTTGGTTTCCGAGTTTCCGAGATATGAATCAAGGATAATCACGGTGCGATGTCGCAATATGTCGCAATATGTCGCAATGTCATGAAAGTTTGCCTGTTGCAATGTCCTCAAATCACCTGAGCTTGGCCGAGGCAGTTGGTCTTCCTATGCCTCCAGTCCCGCCAAGAGAGGCTTCGCATTCGTCTCTTTCACCGCTATCACCTCCATCCTTCAAAGAAGGATCTCAGCAACCCAGCTGCAAGGGACAAGGGAACAACACTGGGAACAACAAGGGACAAGAAGAACCGACAGCATCGATGGGGTGACACGGTGTTGTTTCACACTTTTGTTTGTCTATTCATGTCTAGAATATATGCAATACATGTTGTTTTTTTGGTGCGTTACCAGAAAACTTACTTGAGTTGGTGGTACCAAAGTTCTCCACTAACGGGCCATGACTGGCACCTGTTGGGCAAAGTCCTACACAAGGTGTAGTTGGGATCACAGTAGATGATGTCTTGACACGACATGATTCGCAACATGTGACTTTGAAGCGGATCAACCGGGTGTAAACACAGATCCTTGTCATTCCTTGTCCAGAAGGCAAAACTGCCAGAACAAATCAGAACTGTCTGAGAGCACTGGAAGAGGATCACTGTGTGGACGTTTTGATCCGTGCCCAGACAGAGAAACTTCGATACATGTCATGACATGCGTCTATGATGAGCGTGATGCTGAGTGCTTGATTCCCAAACAGACTGAGCTTCTTCAAACATGCAAAACTAGCTTTCCACAAAGAATGTTCCCAAGGACACGGCTAAGATTCCCAAAGGCGAGATAACTGATTACTGCATGACGCGCCAACTATTCGCAGCAGAACTCTATATGTCCCCATAGTCGGTCATAGTGCTCGAGAACAACACAGACCAGACACGCCGGCTACGGCTTCGCTTGTGCCCGCGCTCGAGCTTCGCTTGTGCCCGCGTGGGTGCTTCGTAGACTAAAATCACTGACAGTCTCAGGGAAACACCCTANCGCGCTCGAGCTTCGCTTGTGCCCGCGTGGGTGCTTCGTAGACTAAAATCACTGACAGTCTCAGGGAAACACCCTAAACCCTAAACCCTAAACCCTAAAAAAACCCTAAAGAAACCCTAAAGAAACCCTAAAGAAAACCCTAAAGAAACCCTAAATGAAACCCTAAATGAAACCCTAAAGAAACCCTAAAGAAACCCTAAAGAAAACCCTAAAGAAACCCTAAATGAAACCCTAAATGAAACCCTAAAGAAACCCTAAAGAAACCCTAACGAAACCCCTAAAGAGACCCTAAATGAAACCCTAAATGAAACCCTAAAGAAACCTTAAAGAAACCCTAAAGAAAACCCTAAAGAAACCCTAAATGAAACCCTAAATGAAACCCTATAGAAAACCCTAAAGAAACCCTAAAGAAACCTTAAATGAAACCCTAAAGAAAACCCTAAAGAAACCCTAAATGAAACCCTAAATGAAACCCTAAAGAAACCCTAAAGAAACCCTCAAGAAAACCCTAAAGAAACCCTAAATGAAACCCTAAATGAAACCCTAAAGAAACCCTAAAGAAAACCCTAAAGAAACCCTAAATGAAACCCTAAATGAAACCCTAAATGGTTGTTCATGTTCCTTAACCCCAATGTGGGCGCAAGTGAAGTTTGAGTGTGGGCGCAAGTGAGGCTGGTCNATGAAACCCTAAATGAAACCCTAAATGGTTGTTCATGTTCCTTAACCCCAATGTGGGCGCAAGTGAAGTTTGAGTGTGGGCGCAAGTGAGGCTGGTCCCAGACACGCCACGCCCAAAACACAATATATATATATATAATATTATTATATAATTATATTATATTATATTTTATACACCACTCAGCCATCGAGCAGATGCTTTTGCTCTGAGGGATTTGGGGGCTCTTTACACGGCTTGCCATGAAAAGTTATCGAGGTTGTCCATGGCAGTGCCGAAACACCAGCCACTTCATCCACCGCTTCCAAAAGGCACAGTCGAGTGATTTCTTGTGGAGTGGTTTTCTTGAAGAGTTTCCAATGACGGGTTCGATTTTTTTGCCAAGTCTTTGGGATTTCGGGCAGCATGAAATTCATCGAAGTTGCGAACCCCAGGCGCCCCAACAGTTGAGCTGCCTGGTGCGATGGACAGTGGCTTAGACTTAGATTGCGTGTTTTGACCGCTTTGGAGGGTGAGCCAGGAATCAACATCAACTGAGACAGCTTGTATAGTGCCAAGAGCAATACTTCCAACGGTCGGATTGCCTTTTTCCATCTTTTTCTTGCTTTGTCAGCTTCGTATCCAAAATGATGTTGTCAACACTTATTTGAATCACGGTGTACGGCTGTGGCTCCTTGATCCGAATCTTGATCTTGGTCCTTGGGTTCAGTCACGGCGTCGGTTCACTGATTCGCGTTGGCAGGTGGACAGGTTGAGAGTGAGCACACTTCGACAGATTGAGTTAACTTCCGTAGATAGTTGAGTCATGTTGAGTCTGTAGATCGCTTTAGATTGAGTTGACTTATGTTGTAACTGTAACTTTTAAGACAGTCACATATTGCAGATATGGATGTATACTACTAAATTTGTATTTATTTGTGTACTTCTAAGCTGAAAACAAATAAGTTGAAAATATATTGCATCGGCAGATATTCACAGATAAATCAGATAAATTGAAAACGTCATTTTCTCCTCGGATATCTCTGTCGATTTCTGTCATTTCAGTCGGCTCTGTTTCACCGGCCCTCGCGCAACATGCGCAACACGTGGCGACGGCTCGACTCGACACCCGCACGGCTCTTCTTTGCCGAAGTTGGAAAGAAAGATTGAAAAAAGGGAACATATTTTTGAGTTCTGAAAAAAACAAATTGAACAGTTTCCAGAACAAGTTGGAAAAAAATGAGAATTGAATGATATTATGTGCAGCATGTGCCCAGCATGTTCACAGAATGACACCATGTATAGAGTGGAAAGTGGAAAGACTGAGTGGAGTGCACACAAAGCATAGCATTGAGACAAAGGACTGACCACTTCAGGGACCAGATATCCGAAAGTCTCATATTAAATGAAGCGTTCTATGTGACATTTTATGGCTCTTAGTTTTCAGATGCAAGAATCCCCAATATGCTTGTTGGGCTTGTAAAACGCGGGCTGGTGCCTTCGGCATCAAAAAACAACTTATATTATCTTATATTTTAAGTTTAAAAACATCGATTCTCATTCGCTTCGTTCGTTTCCAGCCATCAGAGCCGTGATTCTCATGGAACACACCAAGCTTCACACAGCCATCGCCTTGGGATCACGGGGATCACTAAACGGATCAAACGGATCAAACACAAACATTTATCAAACATTTATCAAACACTTTCATCCGTTGTGGGATCGTTTTCTGCAGAAAGACAACAGGTAGACATGATGATGCACATGGCCCATTCAAGGTGATTTGGCTTGAACCAGTTCCATTTGCTCAGCTCAAGCACTCAAGATTTCCACGTGAATGCAGCCAGTCCAGTAGAAACTTGGAAACTGGAACCCGAAATTCAAGGGTGTTGTTCTAAGTTGTTCTAAGTTGTTCTTCGTTGAGGCAATGGGAGCAGGTGAGGCAGAGATGGGATACATATGGTGACGTAAGTATATTGTATACATGTATCTACACATATCTATGTATACATACACATGTACAAAATACACAAATATACATAATACATCTATACAATATGTAATATAAACATCCTACAGATTGTAGGTAGAGATAGATTGCAGGAAGGCCATGTGTTCTGTGCGGTTCCATGCGGTTCTGGACGTTGTCCGTGAGCGTTGCAGCTGCTCTGCTGACGGTGGCGCGGTTTCTGGTGCCTCGGGGGCTTCGAGAGCAGAGAGAGCAGAGAGATGATCGAGAAAATGACGAAGAAAACTACAAGAACAAAGAAAACAAGGAGGACTACACAGACTTTGTCAATGTCTACAAGAAGGACTACACAGAAGCAACTCACTCTGTCTCCGACACTCTGTCCACGTCGTCTCCAGGAGTCACGTCAGCTGGCCCTGGCCAATCTAGTCAGTTGCAATGTGAGGATTTGCTAAGCAACTGGAACACGAGTCAGGATTTCCCGGTGATGCTACTGTCAGTCAACACGAAAGGGAGGTTTGGAAACGAACTCTTTGTCACTGCTGCTGCGCTGATTCATGCACAACTGACCAGCCGTCCTGTTATGCTGCACCCTGGGCTGCCAAAGTTAAGAAAGAAGCGCCAGATACTGAAGTTGCCTTGCATACGCAGAGCCCTCCGTCTGCCCATGCCGCACATGTGTCCTGGTTGCACAGGAAATCTCACGGAGATTTGGGACGATAGGAGCGATGCTTGCAATCATGGCCTTGGGTGTTTCGATCTCCTGTGGTCACAGAAGCGGTTTGTTGAGATTGACCCTGGATACCACCAGAACCTTCTCGAGTGGAAAGCCCCACCCTTGTCATGGCGGCCACTGCTGGCTACGGCCTTCCAAGTAGACATGCCGTTGACTGGAATCCGGCTGCCTGGCGACAAGGATTTAGTGGTGTACTACAGGAGCTACGCTGGTTTCCGGATATTTGACACTCAGGGTTGGGGTGCTACGTTCCTACACAGTCCCCCCTTTTCTTTCTTTGACTTTGCTTGGCAGCAACATCAGAAAACTGTGGGTTCCGGGAAACTGTGGGTGGTCTCCGCGCCTGATGCATATGAACACCCCACTGTGCTGCGCTTGTGCAGTGAGTTGGGGGCGGAAATCGTCAGAAGCAGCTCAGAGGCGGGGAAAGACGCCTGGTTGGCAGATTGGGTTTGGCTGAGAGAGGCCACGTATTTGGTCATTTCTGCAAGCACTTTCTCATGGTGGGCTGCATACCTTAGCGATGCTAAGCGTATCTACTTCCCCCTTTTCCCGACAATTTCAGCTCTACCCTGGTGCGACCTTGTGGTTTTGGGAGATACCAGATACTTGTACTATGACTTCTTTACCAATGCCAGTTTCGACGATGGATCAGTGGCAAAGGACCACTGCCTAGAATACAATCGTTGCAGAGGAAATGAGTGTCCCATGAAGAAACATCGCCACGCAATCGCAAACTTATATCCGGAACTGTTGGCACTGAAGAATAGCAGGGATGCAATTGCTCTCAGAGCAGTGCCACCTTGAGAAGCACGGAGAAAATGGCAACACTGCAGTATCGTGAATCCATCAAAAAAAATACAAAAAAATGATGTCCACTAAATATATGATTATGTTTGGTTATACCATACATTCATATACGTATATATCCCCCTTTGAATTTTCCCTAGGTTTTTAGGGACGGGCCTACCCCTTAAAGAGTTATATGATTCTTTAAGGCACATGGGGGCCATTCTTTAAAGGACTAAAATTTCAGGATCGATTTAGAGGGGTCTTGTTCTGGTCTCCTATTCTTTAAGAAGCCTGGTTTGGAACCTTTNCATGGGGGCCATTCTTTAAAGGACTAAAATTTCAGGATCGATTTAGAGGGGTCTTGTTCTGGTCTCCTATTCTTTAAGAAGCCTGGTTTGGAACCTTTGCTTGATGTTGCTAGACATGTGTTTGGGATTGTTGGGGACCACAAAGAAATCCATAGATACCGGACTAAGGAACCTGAAGGCATGTGCTGCCGTAAATCAANTTTTCCACCATGCTTGTGGGCTAAACCCTTCCAAAAATAGAAGGCCGGTGGTTCCTCCTGAAAATGTTCACCAAAGGATACCAAAAGAAAGAAAAACAAACAAAATGGTGATAAACCTGGGGAACCATGGGAATCCCTGGGGACATGGAAGTTGCTGCTGCCCAGCTAGTGGGGGGAGCGGGTTCTGATTGTTTAAAGAAACTGTGGGCTAGCTGGATGCTTTCTTTTCTTTTCCACATATTTCCACCATACTTTTGGATCGGGCCCTTTAAAAAATAGGAGACCGGTGGCTCCTCCTGCAAACGTTGGCGCCCCCAAAGAAAGAAAACAGACAAAAGCTGGTTGCTTTCTTTTCTTTTCCACACATTTCCACCATACTTTTGGATCGAGCCCCTTAAAAAATAGGAGACCGGTGGTTCCTCCTGCAAACGTTAGTGCCCCCCAAAGAAAGAAAACAAACAAAATGGTGATAAACCTGGGGAACCATGGGCATCCCTGGGGAAATGGAAGTTGCTGCTGCCCAGCTAGTGGGGGGAGCGGGTTCTGATTTTTTAAAGAAACTGTGGGCTAGCTGGATGCTTTCTTTTCTTTTCCACATATTTCCACCATACTTTTGGATCGGGCCCTTTAAAAAATAGGAGACCGGTGGTTCCTCCTGCAAACGTTAGCGCCCCCAAAGAAAGAAAACAGACAAAAGCTGGTTGCTTTCTTTTCTTTTCCACATATTTCCACCATACTTTTGGATCGGGCCCCTTAAAAAATAGGAGACCGGTGGTTCCTCTTGCAAACATGATCAAACATGAGTGCTCCAAAGAAAGAAAGAAAACCAAAGTGGTGATTAGCCTGGGGAAGAGGGGAATCTTGGGGGAAATGGAGGTTGCTGCTGCCCAGCTAGTGGGGGGAGCGGGTTCTGATTTTTTAATGAAACTATGGGCTAGCTGGTTGCTTTCTTTTCTTTTCCACATATTTCCACCATCCGACTTGTGGATCGAGCCCTTTAAAAAATAGGAGACCGGTGGTTCCTCTTGCAAAGGTTAGTGCCCCGGAAAGGAAAAAAACAAAGTGGTGATTAGCCTGGGGAAACCTGGGCATCCCTGGGGAAAGGGAGGTTGCTGCTGCCCAGCTAGTGGGGGGAGCGGGTTCTGATTTTTTAAAGAAACTGTGGGCTAGCTGGATGCTTTCTTTTTTTTTTCTCCACATATTTCCACCATACTTTTGGATTGAGCCCCTTAAAAAATAGGAGACCCGTGGTTCCTCCTGCAAACGTTTGTGCCCCAAAAGAAAGAACAAAACAAAATAGTGGTGATTAGCGTGGGGAAGAAGGGAATCTTGGGGGAAATGGAGGTTGTTGCTGCCCAGCTAGTGGGGGGAGCGGGTTCTGATTTTTTAAAGAAACTATGGGCTAGCTGGTTGCTTTCTTTCCTTTTCCATGTATTTCCACCATACGACTTGTGGATTGAGCCCTTTCAAAAATAGGAGATTGATGTTTCCTGTTGCAAATATGAGTGCCCCAAAAGAAAGAACAAACAAATTAATGGTGATTAGCTTGGGAAACCTTGGGAATGCCTGGGGAAATGGCGGTTGCTGCTGCCCAGCCAGTGGGGGAGGAGAGGGTTTTGAGTTTTTCAAGAATTGATCAGATTGGATGAGTTGTGAAATTTTGCGATTCTTATCAATGCCTTTGCTCATTTTTTTTTTAACTTGTCTGTATTTCTGTTTGATTTTTTCGCCCAGGCTTCCCAATTACATCCGCACATTTCCACTCCGTTTTCAGCCCATTCTATCTCACAAATCATCATCATTTATCACCCCTTTTTGCCCTTCATCATGCCAGAATACCCCCTCATCCATTTGGCTGCAACTTGTGTCCCCAATTTTCTAAAGGGACAGGGTGTGCCACTTTTTGTGAACATGGGTCTCCTGGGGTTCCATTCTTTAAGGCCTAAATTTGCCCTGGTCTCAACTCTTTAAGGGGCCACAGTTGGTCCCTTAAAGATTCAGGGGCTAGGGTTTAGACCCGAATTCCAAGGGGGATACGTATATAATATATCAACTATCATTGATCGCATACCAAATCAGCGAACACCAGTTCGGGGCGATTCAAAAGATTTGCAAAGTGTCCACGACTTCTTTTCCACACCCTGCATGCATTGCGTGCATTGTTTGCCACTTCTTGGTCGACCAAAGTCTCCATATCATTCTTGGTCGACGCTGGACATTGCCTGGCAGATATGGATTTGCTGTGGTGCTTCTTGTGAGTCGTGCTCTGAGGCCAAGGAGCTCCAAGCCCCCAGCAATTTGCTTGGGTCTGAACGTCAGACTATGTCAGACTTCTCCGTTGAAAGATTCGGAATTCGATTTTGAGATCAAAACCCCGGTCTGGATTTTTCCCCTGGCAGATACCAAATCAGATATTCCGTAATGATTAGTTTGCTTGAGTCCTGTGGGCTATTCGCTTTGAAACATCCAGATCGAGGGTTCATGGGCGAGGAGGCCGGGGGACAACATGAGCATTGTGAGGTCCCTGTGAGGACATATGTTTTAGCTGTGGCCGGAAGTCTGGAGAAGTTGTTTTTTTTCTTTTTGACAATTTTCCTTCTCTTGGTGTCATCCATAATTTTGAGCTTTTCTCGGCTCAATCTTCATGTTCAGTATTGCATTCACATATTGCGCCCCTGAATGCGTACTCATGTGGTGCTGATCGTCCTTGTGCTATGTTTTACCAGTGCATGCCTGGGCACTTACATGCATGCTCATATCCGGACTCAATTTGCGTCTTACTTTGCCGACCTGGTTGGCAACGCCACAACAAGTGCAGTTGGTGGACCAACCCCGAGAGGCGCAACAGAGCCGACAGACCTCGATGGCTCAGACCTCGAGCCATCGACCTGCGGATGGAAGGCCCCTTACGCCTGCGGCTGCTCGAATCATGACATGGCGACCATGCGTCGGGTACTTTGGAATCAAACAGCTTTGGAGTTGCTGAACACCGGGCTTCGCCAGCCAAAGTATGAAAAACATACCAACTACACGTTCCTACAAGTGCATGAGGCCGGCTTTGAAGAGCTTCGCTCAAGGCTTGCCGCTCTTTTTGAAAATCAAACGGCATTCAACATTTCGTGTGAACATGTCGTCATCAAAGTGAGTATCTTTCCCAAGACGCCGCTTTCGCGGCGTAAACCTCATCCTATGGAATATCGGATACCTGACACTGACCATTACATAGGCCCCAAAGGCTGTGGAATCTACGTCCTGAGCGACTGGCAGACTGCAGCTCTTACGAAAACCAATGGTTGGAATATCGTGGCATTTCCCACCGATGATTTCGTCTCAAACCTGACAAAGATTGGGAACGAGTCGAAAGTGAACGGCCTCTCCAATGAGATACAGCGCTTCTTCAACATTCTCAAGATAACATGTGTTTTCCTTGTCCCTTCGAGCGTCAAAAAGGTAACTTTTGGTGATTGGAAGTGCAACGTGGTCGGTTTCCACAAAGACACTGCATGGTCCAACCAGAGCAACATCAGTGATTTCGAGGTGATAAAGCATGGTACACATTTCAACAAGAGTCTAATGAAGGAATTTGTCGCCAACCATGGGCATTTGTTTGGAAGACAGGAGTGGGCAGCTCTCCGAGACATTGAGCGGCTGAATCGATTTTTAGGTTCTGACACAACAAACACAACAAAGCGGCTGGATCCAACAAAAGTGTCAAAACCCATGGTGTTCGACAAAGTCGTCAACATGCCTGACATTATGTGTACGACCTGGCATCCAGGACGGAAAAGACAACCTCTAGCACGCTTTGCCCTGAGATGGTTTTGGTTTACTGCCGCGTTTACAATGCGGCCCCAACTGACTTACAACTTGGCGATGTTCGATTGTGGAGAAAGCTTGGGTGTGAATTACATCGAGAAAAGCTGGCGGTGAAGAACATCATCTCCGCCCTAGAAGCTCTTCGTGTTCGGCTTCAGACTGCGGTGAAATGAAACATGATGAATTTGAGCTTCTAGGTGCGATCCGGGCTGCCATTTGACCTGCTTTCAAAGATTCAAAGCAGGTAAACACCTGGTCAAAAGCTGAGGCTTCGGGTGGGTCCTTTGGTCTTGGTTTGCTGGCGAATCTTCTGCTCATGTCATGATAGATCAATAGGACAATAGGAATCAATAGAAAAACTCAGAGATGGGTTGAGATCGGACTTATTGTAGATGGGTGATTAGGTGACAAATCATGTCGAATCTGAATGGCCCCGGCAATCAAGCTAGGATGTGATGTGGAGTTTCTTTCGTTCAATGAGAGGAAGTCAAGCGATACTCGCGCTCGCCGTCAACTATGGTGGAAAAAACACTTTTGTCCCAACATGTTCTTACTATAGGTGAACCAGTCAATCTGAGGTGGACCTGGGAATTTTGGTCACCGAAACTGGTGCGGTTGTGGAGGCGCAGAGGGGAAGCTAAACCCAAGATACGGCCAAAAGCATGGGAGCGTCGTCAAAAAGTGCGAAAACCCAGGTATTTTGAGACAGATCCCTGCCATTCTTATCCAACAGGTCTGAAGAGAGGAGTCGCATAGAACTTAAATCAAACATAATTTTGGGGTTTGATTTCTGGCAAACTTTTTTTGCAGATCTTTTTGCTGTAGATGGTGGTGCGAGCTTCAATGTTCGGCGCACAACATTTCAAGACTTATGATGATCTGGATCCAATTCAAATTCCCTCAAGATACATAGGATGATTGACATCACCATTGAAAATATCGTCAAAGTAAGTTTAAGACCTATCGGTCACTTATTCAGGTAGAGGATGTGGAAGGTATACGATATAGATTATTTTGTTGGGGATGACTTTAGAAAATATTAAAGCGTTCAACCGCACTGTAATTGTGTTTGCAGTGGTCTTGGTCGAGAAGAATCGAGAAGATCTCAGTGGCAAGCACCATTGCTTTGTGGGTCTACATAAGTAGTAGATAAGAACTTTGTGGGATGCGGATAAACAAGCCAAAAAGCAGGTGGCCCTGGACTTTCGCGAGCTGACACACGCGCACGCCACTTAGAGGGTGACGCAGGTCGCTTTGAGCCTATACTTTTTGGATGTGGCAGATTGCCTGAAAAATGGGAGAGACAGCAAGATTCCAACTCAGACAGTTTGAAGAGATTAGAACCGACTCTCCAGAAGAACCTAAGGACAACCAGCACTGACCTCATCATCAACCTTCTCAACAAACACATCCTCATCCAGCACAAGCAGAACATCTATGTCGTCATCTTCAACTTCAACCTCATCCACAACCAGCTCAAGCACCAGTGCAAGCAGCACATCCACATCAAGCACCTCGACATCCAGCGCATCCAGTAGCACCTCCTCCACAAGTACCTCCAGCGCCAGCACCGGCTCATCATCAACAACATTTACCAGCACCTCTTCATCCCGCACCGGTAGCACCTCCACATCAAGCACATCAAGCAGTACATCTTCCACAACCACTTTAAGCACCAGCACAAGCTCATCATTACCCTCCTCAAGAAGCACATCCTCATCCAGCGCCAGCAGCACATCTACGCTGTCATCATCAACTTCAACCTCATCCCTCCAGCTCAAGCACAAGCATAGCCGCGAGACTGTCTCGTACACGTCACGCGGCAGACTTTTTCCATCTTCGAAGGCACGCTTTGTGAGGCAAAACATATGACTTCATTCATCACCCCTCTCAAGAACACATTTATTTCGAGACTTCCTTTCAAATCTGCATGCTGAAAATGTGGAGGCAAAGTTTTCGTGTTAACCTTCCTCCACAAACTGCACATTAAAGATGTGACAATGAGGTTTTTGTGCGAGGCGGCCGCCAAAGCCACAAGCTGCAGTTGTGAAAACGAAGCTTTCCTGCTGACTTCTCTTCTCTACTTTACTCTTCTATACCTTGCTCTGTTCTACTCGGCCCTAGCGGACTACTCTTTTCTACTCTTGTTCTTCTCTGCTTTAATCTCCCCTTCCCTACATTGATTAAAGATTCTATATACCCTGCTCTACTCTGCTCTTCGCTTCTCTACTCTTCTCTACTGTTTTCGACTTTATTCTTCTACACTTTGCTCTTCTCTACTCTTTTCTACTCCTGCTCTTCGTTGCTCTATCCTCCCCTTCCCTACCTTAATTTTTTATGCCCTGCTCTACTGTGCTCTGCTCTTCTTTACCCTCTTCTCTACTCTTCTCTACTTTACTCTTCTCTGCTCTTCTCTACTCTTCTCGGCTTTACTCCTCTATACGTTGCTCTTCTCTACTCGGCCCTGCCCGACTCTACTCTTCTTTACTCTTGCTCTTCTTTGCTTTACCCTCCCCTTCCTTACCTTAATTTTCTATACCCTGCTTTGCTCTGCCATGCTCTACTCTACTCTGCTCTGCTCTCGCTTTGCCCTGTTTTGCTCTTCTCAGGTTCACCAGAAGGGAGTCGACCCAATTGTTGATTGACAAGACGGACTGTGACTACATCTGCTGGTTGAGCGTCGATGCTATCATTGTGGACATCAACTTCAAAATTGAGAGCTTAATCAAGTGGCAAGTTGCCAGTGATACAGATCTTGTAGTGGCCAGATATTATGCTGTCGTGAATTTGATCACAGGCCTGTGGAAATCAAGCAGCTTCAACAGCCTCCTGTTGCAAGACTTGCTGGAAATTATGAGGCCGATCAGCGACTGCATCCATGAGCGCCCCGGGTGGATGTACGGTCAGAAGCAGCGAGGAGAAAACGTTTTGTCAGCCAAAGCACCAAGGTCCCGTCTTTGGTCCGAAAGAGTCACATGACGTGACCATTGAGGTGATGGCAGACGGCAGGAGATGGTGCTTTGGGAGAACTGGTGGTGAAGAAAAGCTTGTTGAAAGCTTATTGCCTCATGTGAAGTGGGTTCCGAAGCGGCTGATTGGTGCGCGCCCACATGAACTGAGGTTTGATGGGAATTCTGATTGCAATGCGAAAGTTCAAGGAGTCTTTCTGGTTTACTGCGGTGGAATCAGGGGAAGCAGGTATATCCCAAAAATCTTGCCGACAGCGCTGAAGAATGCGGGTCTGAGCACCAAGACTTGACAACAAACTAACTTGGCGAGTTCGGTTTGAAGATCCCATTTGGGCAATTGGGAAAGAAGTCCACCATTCAGGTAGGGGCTTTATCCCAAGTCATTGATCCAAAGTTGATCTCGCGGCATGCCTTGAAGTCAAATGCCTTGTGCCTCAGAGCAAAGAAAACCGGAAGTCTCTATGAAGTAGTGACAAAAACACAACATCAATTCAAAATAAGATAAAGTCTGGATGTGGCAGTTTTGTATCATCTCAGAATTACCTGCTGTTGCAGCTGTTGCATCCGTTGTTGCTGCATCAGCTCGCCTGTAGGTGTTGACACCTCGCCTGTGCTGCACTCCATCAGCAATTAGCCTCTAACGCCCTCCACAGTTTGACCCCATAGCACAAGAAAATACAAGAAACACAACATGTTCTGCACAGTTCGAGTTTTGGATCTCTGCCTGTGCTGCTGGCAGTAGTGCGTCATGTTTAGCATGTCTTTGAGGCGTGTCACATTAAACCATGTAGTCCGCAGATTGGGCCGCCCTGCCTGACTCACACCCTCCCAGCACAGATCTTTTGGTGCGATCTCTTCCATGTTGAGCAAGCTGAATGTCCAAATGTTGTGCTTGAAATCTTCTACATTGAGCCAATATGAGCCAATCAAAATAATCAACAGCCAATCAAATCACAAAAAACACGGCATTTTTGGACAATCGATTGAATCGATATTAATTTCGATTGATGATTCTTCTCAAATCAGTCTTCTGCGTTGGACAAAGTAAACTCAAGCGCCACTGAGATCAGGGACGGCGACGTTGCGACGTTGCCGGCCACAGCAACTTCCTTCGTGGCATGTTGGAGCTTCCAACACATATGTTGCAATTCTTGTCATTGCTGTGTTGGAGCTTCCATGGCACGAGTGTGGGAAAGAAGGGAAAAAGCCAGAAACCAGTCAAGTTTTGTCCAATCACGAAAGCTAGCTTTTGCTAGCTGAAGTCCCTCTTGCTTTAGCAAGGTATTGGGGGGGCTGGAATCTCCAATCCAGTGAAACTTCACGAGTTATA
>BGPT01001355.1:4773-33008 GCA_003297045.1 Symbiodinium sp. clade C Y103
TGGGATCTGGAGCTCGCGGATGAAGTCCGGCAGTGCCCACTGGGATCTGGGGCTCGCGGTTGAAGTCCGGCAGTGCCCACTGGGATCTGGCGCTCGCGGTTGAAGTCCGGCAGTGCCCACTGGGATCTGGAGCTCGCGGATGAAGTCCGGCAGTGCCCACTGGGATCTGGAGCTCGCGGATGAAGTCCGGCAGTGCCCACTGGGATCTGGAGCTTGCAGATGAAGTCCGGCAGTGCCCACTGGGATCTGGAGCTGGCAGGTGCTGTCCGGCAGTGCCCACTGGGATCTGAAGCTGGCAGATGGAGTCCGGCAGTACTTACTGCGATCTGCAGCTGGCGACGAGGAAGCACGAGGAGTACGAGGAGGAGGAGGAGGAGAAGGAGGAGGAGGAAGAGGATGTTGTCCACCCCCGCCCCCCCCGCGTACAACTGTGATAAAATCTAATAACCCTCACCTGGCAGGTGGGGAAAAAACTATGGAAAATCGCCATTTTTTAATGGGAAAATCCACTATAAACGGTCAATTTTCAATAGCTATGTTGAATTACCAGAGGGTATATATCGTTTCATGCTGTATATTGTATTATACATCCCTTCATGTCAGCACTCTTCAGTCTTGCTCATTTGCAGAATATTGGGCTATACATCTCATTTGTTATAAACTCAAACTAGAATATGGGGAAATACTGTAGATATGGGGAATATTTTATGGATTTTTAAGAATGACTATATACGTATTTCTATTTGAAAACCAACAATTTGATATCTGGGTCTGTCTCAAGAGCACTTTAAAAGCCTCTTGTTTCACCCCGCGGCCTGGATAGACAACCATTGAGCTGGATGATTCTCCCATGTAAACTTGAATAGGCGATTTCCATGGATTTCCCAGCCAACGCCACGTTTGATGATCCTATATCATATTCCCATCATGTTTCCCATCAAAATCCCATGAAATACCATGAGATACGGTCAAATCCCATGAAAAATCCAGTGATAAATCCTATGAACACTCCCGTAAGAAATCTCTATTTGTTATTGATGTTTCAAGCTTAATACCCTCTGGTAAACGTTTACATAACTATGGAAAATCACAATCTTTACTGGGAAAACCCACTTTAAATGGCAATTTTCAATAGCTAACTGTTAAATTACCAGAGGGTAATGGGAATATCAATGGGCATATGGTGAATATATGGGTGTTGATGAAAATAAAGGTTCCTGGTTTCAAGCTTAATAGTGTGTTTTTCCTCGTTGCCGAAGCCTCACCCACCCAAAACGGCCATCGAACCCAGCCCCAGGGCGCCTCCCACCTATCGGCGGAAACGACAAGCCACAGATGTGGCGGGGGCACCCAGCGGGCCCGGCGGCTGGGGAGCAACTGAAGGCTGAAGCGGTGGCCAAAGTTATGGGGATATAGTTGATATTAGTTGATCATGATGGTTAGGGGGTGTTGTAATTTTCACTATTTGTTTTTTATTGGAGATTGAGGCATCTAAACCAGCATCTGGACATGGAACCAGTATGAAAGTTGGGATTTGAAGCAACAGGACTTGGCTTTGCAATCAGCAAAGGTGGAGTGTTTAGCAGCAACAACACCAATGAGGCGCTGAATGAGATGTAGGTACCTACCCAACAGGAATGGTTCCCGCCCCTGATTTGTATTCAATATTAAGGAATATGTATGATTCTGTTTTGAACCATCAAATTTGTGTCCTTTCCCCGTAATTTCAGGCAAACTCAAACAGTCTAAGGTTATATATATATATATATCGTACATAGTATTCCCATACAATCCTACTTGGAGGATCATCCCACTGATCGCAAGTGGCGAATAAACTAAACCTAGTTACCTATAGTTCGTAAGTCCCCATTTCGTGGGATTATTCCATTAGAGGGGGAAATCAACCCCAATTACAAACCCACGTACTGGTACGATTCGTGAGAGAATCCTCCAAGTCCAACGGAACTCAGCTGCTTCTCGCCAAGCCCAGCCACTGCAGGCAGAGTATGTGCTCTACATGTGGAGAAGACGTTTCCGACTCATGGAGTTTTACCGGCACCTTGGAGACAGGGATGGGAAATATAACAGCAACCACCAAAGTGGGGAGGTTTTTAATGGGGTTTTATCAGAGTTTTCATGGGGTGTGTTTGCAATGGAATATGTTATGGGTTTTTATGTTTTTTTTTTGGGGATTGTTATGGGGGATTTAATGGGAACATCTAACCTCAAACATCAAACCTTGGAAAAGAACCATAACATGTTCAAAATGGGGATTTCTAAGAGTTGGGTTTTTGAGTTTGTCTGAAAATAGAGGATACCCATTCCACTGTCTTCATGATTTGAAGGCCATTTTTTGGGGTTCAATCGCCGAAGTTCACTGCCTGCAGGTGGCACCCCTGTCATGTCCATGGTATCCAAGCTGCGTGTGATTCTGTGATTCGGTCAATCTTTTGTTTTAACATGTCTTAACCATCCGATGATTGGGGCATCTAATGTTGACCCAGCTGTTTTGTTCCTACTTGGGTCAGTCAGGACCCATGACCCAACGCCATTGACCTTCCATAGAAGTGACCCGATTGTTTTCCACAGCTGTCCTGCATGTTGCAAGATGATGCAACTGGATGTTGCAATTTATCACAACACTTAAAAAAAAAAATAACATGTTGTGAAATCCTTGGGATCCGCAAAAACGGATCAAACTTTCAAACAAACTCTCTTTCCTATTTGTTCTCTATATATGGAGGTTTCCAATGCATGAGGGGTGCCCCGAATCCATCCATCTATAAATCGGATTTTCCATGAAATAGATCTTTCAGCTATTGGGGTACCACCATTTATGGAAACCCAAGCCTCACCCAGGGCACAAGCGCATGCAGTATGCAACCTGCTGCTGAAGTTCTCCCTGCTGGCCTGGGGGAATCGCTCGGGGCCGGAGGAAATGGAGAGAAGACCTTGGGGTCAAGCCATTTAAGGCCGAGAACACGGCAGATTCTGGTCATTCTTAGTATGAACCATCCAATTTTAGGATCTAATTTTTGACACTTATGAGACGGGGAGCAAACTTTGTGAATTTTTGAAAGCCAATTTTGATGCATAAACAATGGCAGGTTTATCATTGCGATTGTGAATCACTGCAATTTCAGAAATAAAGATGGTTTTGAACATTTTGGATGATACCCCCCAGAAGCTCTAGCCAGTGCCCTTGTAATGTGATATTGCATTTAGGAAAAAATATTTTTAAGTCAATGATTCTCTAATCGTTGTGTGTCTGAAAACAGTCTGGCTCTCCATTCTTTCCCATCGTTCAAAAAGGTGCAAACCTCGCTGATTCCAGTCTATATTCCCAATAGAGTTTCCATGAAGCTGGCCAAAAACATCCGAAACCCCTAAAAGCCATTGATTGGTTAGTCATTACTTTCGCATGAAACATTGCCATCACATCGAACCCCCCCCCACACACTTTGGGATAAGGCTCGGTCCAAGCGCGTGGTTGCAGGCGGCCTTCATCTTGCGGATTGTTTGCATGATCTTTGGTCCGCGAGCCCAAAAACATGGCGGAAGAAGGAAGTGAAAGGCCATGCTGTTAGTGAACTATGAATAGTAAGCCATGGGGTTAGATGTTATTTTTTTAGCTTAAACTCCCTTGTTGACCATTTAAACAATCGCATGGCCAATTTTTTCGGCGGTGTTCTTGGTCTTTGGATTACCATCTCGGAGCGGTTCCACGGCTCCGTTTTGAGGTCCCTGAGATCAGGATGGTTTGGTCATTTTTGGATCTTCAGGGTCACCTTCCGATGAGGAATTCGAATGGGATTTCCGGATTTTTTTTCTGCCAGCCAGATTGTTTGCCAGAAAGACCCAGAAATCGTTTGGCCAAGATTTGGGTTCCGCAAAAACCAGTTTGGGTGCCTCTTGCTTTTGGGGGCCCATATTGCAGGATCGTCGGCACCAATGACTTTCTCAAATGACTTTCTCATGATGATTGGCTGGATGTCCATTAGGATAAGACCTGTAGTAGATGTTGCTAACTTACTATATGTAACCACATGAATGACCCCTATATTTTGTTCGTGAACACATGGGTTGGGGAGTTCCCCCGTATTGGTTCCAGATAGCCATTGACGGGTGGCCCAAAATCTGAAAGTCTCCATTGTTTTTGGGATGGACATCCGTGCCACAAGGAACGAAATTCACGAATGTTACTGTAAATCCTGTTTCTTCCAGGATGTTCATCATAGACAATTTCAATGAATATCAATCGAATGTACATATATCATATATATATATATAATATAGTTACACGCATATTGTATATACACAGATAGTCACATAAGTATATATACGTATACACGCACATATGCATGTATGATGAATCTTTTCCTGCCCAGAAGGTGAGCCTATAATTAACCAGCGCAACTATAGATTTTCCAGCGCTGACTGAGGTGGTTCACCCCTGTTGGACGTAGCCCATCTCCTGGGCTATGGAGATTTAGCTGTTGGGAGAACTCAGCCGGGCGCCATTTCACCATGGACACCATGGTGATTTAAGCAGCGAACATTGGGTTTTGTCCACGAAAGATTCAGGTATCCGGGAATATCATTGATAAATGATGGTTGGTTGGTTATGATAATATGTTTAGTCACCTGACTATACCTCGTTTCAAGGATCGTTATGGGCCATGTTAGTAACAGAACTGTGTTGAAAGAACATTCCTTGATGGTTCAGATAAAACATGCTCCCGTGACTTTCACTTTGACCAATTTATTGATTTTTGAAACTTAGGTGTGGGAATAAAACAGATGACGTGTGCAGAACTGAACACATTATTTTTACTTTTTCCCTGGAACCGGAACCATTTGAAACCACTGTTGTTGGTTGGGTCAGTTGGGTCTGATCTTTCCCCGCGTCCAGCTGACTCGCTGACTGACTAAAGGATCGTCATGTAGAGTGGTTTACCTCGGTCACAGGACGGACATGGGCCATGGATCTGATGGGATTCCACTCTTTTTCAGTCCCCAAAAATCGCTGGCATTTTTGGATGTGCCCTCCGGTCATCAAACGTGGCTAGCTGGAAAATCCATGAAAATCCCTTAGAAACGTAGGCTTCAAGGTAGGAAACACTTCTATAAAGGTGGGATATTGGTGAGCACAGAACCCTAGTAGCAGGATGAGGTGAGATGGTAATCCTTGGCGCTTAAAAGAAATTGGCAGTGCAGTACCCTTTGGACGCATGTACGGGGTTGAAACCCTATCCAAATCTTTTGAACATGTTATGAAAAAGTCTACCCTCTGGTAATTTAACAATAGCTATTGAAAATGGCTATAGAAATAGTTGATGTTCCCATTAAAAAATGGTGATTTTCCATAGTTAAACAGTTTACCAGAGGCTATCCCTAGAAGATGTGAAGACGATTCCAGGTGACTTCCATCGTGTTTTGTTCAAAGCACCGCCACAGCCCCCGCTGTCCCCGGCCAGGAACCCCGGTGAACCATGGCAAGGCATGGCAAACTTGATGTGCCGATGTGCAAAGTAGATAAACAGGCACTGTTGTCCAGGTTGGAATTTTCAATTACTGTACTTTATAAATTGTTTAATAACACGTTGCAACTATTACTGTATACAATATTATACATATATACTGGAGTATGTATGATATATAGACTATATAGAACATGTATCGCAAGATTGATTCTGCACTGCTCAGTGAACGAAACTTTGAAATCGACTGAAACTCCACAGGTCCATGCCATGCAGGTCCAGGATGATGATCCCCAAGAAACTACGAAAGTGGGGCTGAACTCCTTATCAAATTCTACAATTTCGATAGGATCCTTGAAAAGTCATCCACGTTGATTTACTAAAAATGAGCTTTCCAGCAATCATCCATTTTTTTGGGGGGATTTTCCATTGGAAACCCTCCATAACTTGGGGATCACATTGATGGAAAGCCCCAAACGATCCACGGATTTCACCCCCTTTGGAGGCCTACTACTGGACGGATCGCCTCGTCTCTGTGGTCAGTCGAGAGGCGCGCGTTTGATGAAGTTCAGATCCATACTGAGTGCTGTTAATGATGTGGATATTTTTCCATTCTAAGTGGTTTTAATGTGTTTTGATGATTTCATGCGGAGAGTTTGATGGATACTTGTGGAGATTTTAGTGTGATATACTGGGGTATACAACCAATAGTATGATATTTGGGTGTGTCTGAAAATGGGGTGAACCCCCCAAATGGTCATGTTATTGGGGAAAATGATGATTAAACACTGGCCGGAATGGGATTGGTAGTCTACCAAGCACCAATTGGGATAGAACTGGATACGGACTGGAGTAAGACCGTGTTTGATGCACAGGGGGACCAGTTTTAATGATGAAAACACTACTTAACACCTTCCTCCAAAATTAAATACCTGACTACATACCCCTCTGATTTTTGGGTCCCCAATTCATGAACAGATCCATTACGACACGATTTTTAAAGGGTGTATTGAATTCCGGGGGAAAGGGAGTACAGTACTCTTTGGGAAAGCAACAGTTGGCTGGAAAGGAAGTCCCCTTTCATGGTTGATTTGCGGATGATTGAGATATCCAAGTGGTTGGTTGTTTTCCATTGGTTACACATACGTTACACATAGGACAACATGACTGTCCCCTGAGTCAGTTGTTTTCGGAAACAGGACGGGCATCCCCATCAGTAATCAAGCAGGGTGTATGAGGGCTTGAATTGGATCTTGTAGCCCCAGATCATCGATGTTCTAGATTCAACTACATTGGACCCCAAAATCATTCAAATGTACGTCAGTATATCATGTGGGTTGTTTGAACATAGGTCATGGGGTACCCCATTCTATCCCTTGGTTAATCAATATCATCTTCATTTTTCCTTTTTTAAGCATGGCCATATTTTGGGGGTGGCTACCCGGCAGCCGGTGTGGAGTGACTGAGCTGCTAGGTTCTGGCCAGCATTCCACTGCTGCGCGGCTACATGTCCGAGGCCAGCAGAACTGGGCAAGTTCTCATGGCGACCGGCCAAGGGGATGGGTCAGCATTTTGAAGTCTCAGGGAACCAGAGATTTTAGCGTATTCACCACCCTGTGGTTATTTAACATAGCTATGAACAATTGCTAATTCTGGATGATTTTCGCATTAACCCCTCCCTTTATACAGGACTTTCCATAGCTATGTTAAACCACCAGAGGGTACATGAACTTATTAACTCATCCACTTCTAGGGGGACCCAAATCACAATTCTTGCTGTGCCTTGTTGTGTGAATTGCATTGAATTGCTGGCTCAATCATCTCAATCCATACTACTGTTTGCTGGAGAAATGTTATGGTTGCATCTCCAACAGTTCCCACATATGTGGTAAAATTGAATCTCTTAAATCCGCATCTTTGCTAGTTCAGTCTCTTACAATCTGATTTTTTGGCTAATTAGATCTTCTTAAATCCCAATGCGTGCTGCTTTCAATCTTGCAACATCATAATTTTGGATGGCTAAATCCGGCAAAATCCCATGTTCTTGACTAAAACAGCATCTCTCAAAAGTCCAAAATCCTCCAATATCCTTGGATATTGCTAAATTTACTATGTACATATATATATATATATGTATATACATATATATATATACATATATATACATATATATATATATACATATATATATATATACATATATATATACATATATATACATATATATATATATACATATATATATATATACATATATATACATATATATATATATACTTTTCTTTGCTGTCCAACCAAGATTTTTCTATGTTTTGGCTCCAAAATTGTCGTGCCGCTGCCAGACCGCCTGGGTCGCCGCGAAGGGCGCCTACAACCTGGGGCCCCTGGCGCTGCGGCCGACGGGGCGCCCAAGTTTTTAAACATTTTTGATGACCAAAAGCTCGGAATTTCACAGAATTTGATGGAATTTTCAGGTGTCAAACATGTGAACACCAGGATGTTTTGGCATATAGGCAACAAGAAAGATGGTGAGACATGTGGACTTCAGCATGAAAATCGTGATTTGACAGAACTAGGATAGTTCATGGGAGATTGGATCGGGATATACTAGCAGCGAATAATGGTTGATAGATATGATTAAAAAATATCAAAAACAACTATAGTGGGAATATTTCATGGGAAATTGTTTGATGGGATATGTATACATACATATATATATATATAATACTTGTGTAACATATGTAACCAACATACATAACCCACCTCTGGGATTTAATCATCATAATTCAGGGATGGTCACTGTCATAAACCATCCCCATTGATCAACGACTTACCCCCAAAAATTGGGGGACACTTTGGCCCAGGCTGCTCCCGGTGATCGTCTTCTTTTTGGTTCGCTTCATGTTGGGCCCCAAGGGCAAGGGGGCTGCGGAGATGGTGTTTGGAGCCCTGATCCCAGTAAGAAATGGCTGTGTGTCCGGCCATTTATATAAGACCCATGGGACCTTATAGATCGGCGCGGTCATAGCTGGTCATTTTTTAGTGTTTACATTTTGTTTTTGTGGTACCCATCGACTTGACACATATCTAGATGTTGCCTATACATGCCTATACTTAATTATTTACCAGTTCTGCGGGATTCCAAGCCATGTTAGAACTGGCAGAGACGTCGCCACGAAGGAGATGTCCGAGTTGTTTGAGTTTTAGAAGTTTGCAATTGCAAACATCCCTGCACGTCCCACGTTTGCCATCTAGGCTGCCTATCTTGGGAGATGCTTTGATTATTTTCTCTCCCAATCTTCATGGTCCCAGCCAGGCATGGGTATGGATCAAAGGTAGATCCAAAAGAATAGTCTGGTCTTCTATGCTTTATTAACCTTACTACTAGAAAGGACCTTATTGTGAATTACTGCTTCTCAGGGCACAATCGCCAAGATTTGGCCCTCAGCCACATAGAAGACTTGGGTATTTAGGACCATGGCACCAGACGAATCTGTCAGCATGGGGCTTAGGCCAAGTGAGCTGGACATGATACCACCTCAGGTTGAGGGTGGTTAATAGCGCCCCTGAATCCGGCATTAGTTAATAACAGGGTGACCTTTAGGGGGGCTGATTTCCATGATGCGTGGTTGAATGGTTGAATTCGGAAAATCCATCTACCTAAGGAATCCCTGAAACCAGCCGTCTCCTGACACGCGACCAGCGGTGGGGTTGACCAACTGCAGGTGGGGGAAGTTCATCAAAAAGCAGCAAGCAGATTTCGATGTGATGTGGAAGAGCAAATACTGCAAGGAGGGGCCCGGTGCCATGATCTGTTCGTGAAGGTGTCACTATTGCAGCAGTGTTAGAGGCTAGAGGTTTCGGAGAGGTTTCCAAGAGGCGAGATGTGAGGTCAGCCAAAGCAGCATGGTGAACCTCTTGGGATAGAATGAAAATCAACAAACCGAGGGAAGATTTGGAATATCAGCAAGGACAGGGATTTTGGAAGAGGAATCGACCTTAGACAGGAGCTTGCGATTTCCCATTAATTTCAACCACGGATTTGTACACCCTGACATACCCTGACTATTAATGGGGTTGTTGCCTCCAAATAGTGATGACGTACTGCAATTACTATCAAACTTGATACTCCCTACCCACAAACTGAGGGTTTGCGAGTCCTACGATTGACGATTTTTACGATATTCCCATCATATTCCAATGATCTTCCCATGATTTGATCCTGGGTGAACATTACATCCCTCATGATTTGGTCACAGATTTTCTCCACATTCGCACCGTCTGTGAGGAGATCTGGGGCGACATGAGCCGAGACAATCCTTGTGGAGGAGTCGCCTACAAAGACGCCTGGAAACTCAGCGGTGCCAGGGCCGGTGAGCCTATTGGGATGGTTTAATTAACCATTTTTAACCATGTTTCACCTAGAAACAAATGAGGAAATAATTGATCTTTATATAGCCATCTAAAACCATCTAAAATGGGGATAAAACTGATGCAACATAGACATCAAAGATGGGGCAAATTCTTGGTCCAAAATTTGGGAGCTCCCAAGCATCAACAAAAATCTGGATGTGAACTGGGTCTGGTCGTGGTGTTTTTTTTCAATGGTTCCTATCTTACGTCCTACCTGGATGATCCAAAATGACAGAACCGATATTTTTCAGAGGTTGAAACCACCAACCAAGATTACCCGCAACGGTGTCCTCAAACGTGGCAAGCTGGGAAATCCCCGTGGCCTAAATGGAGCTTTGTAGCTGGGGAATCTATAAATGGTGGATTTTCCATTGCTATGTTTGATTACCAGATGGTATATCCCATATATCCCGTTATATTATCATTATATCAAGTATATATCCCATTACATCCCACTATATCCCATTATATCCCAATATATCCCAGAAAACATCGTTCTTCTTATCTTAGGGACCAGTGACCCGCAAAACACGGATTTAGTATGTTTTGAAGGGCCACAAAGTTCATCATGTGGTTTCAAACTGGGGGAATTGAACGTGGAGAAAAAAAATTGGCGGCTCCAAACTGGGTATATTATATATATATATGTATAATATACATGTGTGTTTTGATTGGTATCCTGGTAGTATCACTCAGATCCCTCTTGAGGTTTGATTGCTTGGATCTCCATTTCCCACTTGTAGCATCTTGTAACCCATCTAGGAAAACGGGAAGAAAACAAGCGTTGAACGTAGCCAATCCTACTCCCAGGCAGGTGACTTTTTTCCAGCTACAACTCGCGGGATGAAAACACCACTTTCTCACAGAAAATCATCGGAGAAAGGGGAAAAGACAATGGAGAACTACCAATGATGAGAAATTCAATATTTTCCATGAACCGCTGCTTTTTTCATGGGAAATTCATGGAAATACCATGGAACTAGCATGGTTTCCCTTCAATCCTCCCGGCCTTTCCACATCGTCTCTTGCTGAGTTGAAATTCTCTGACCACCCGCCCAAAGCGGCGCAACTTGGAGCAGAAATGGGCCGTTGTACTTTGGAAATCTAGCGGTACTCAGGGCAAAGGTCTTACTCTGATGGGGTGATTCATGGATTCATGGATACATTGGATACATCTTCCAAGATATGAGGAAATAACAGACATATATGTTTCTTTGTAACACTTTCTAAAGTAATTCCGTATCATTGGGATATATAATATGTCTTCGTTAGTTATCTTACAATTTAATGTGGTCTTATAGAAATGGGGGGTTCCTTAAATAGGGGTACCCCAAGAGCTGGATGGTTTATTTCATGAAAAATCCCAAGCAAGAACGGATGATTTAGGGGTACCCCCATGACTTAGGAAACCTCCCAATCCGGTCAGGCCCGGGCAAGGTGAGACCATTAGAATCTCTCAGAAGTTGGTTTATAAACCCCAGGAATAGTAATGTGGGTAAAACAATAATAAACCACCCATTTTGGTTTATGGTGATTTGGGGGCTGGTTTATTATTGTTTTACCCACATTACAGCTACTTAGTTAGACATCCCCCAGAAACCCACCAAATTCACCCACTTACAAGTTAACTTAGCTGTCGTTTGGAGGCCTCACCTTGCGAAACATGATGGCTGAGAAGTAGGGTAAACGTGATGAAACGTGTCCTTTTTTTGTCCGTAGAATAACATGCAGTTTGCCATTGGCTAAATTGGGGTCGCACCAAAGATAGAAGAAATTGATTTCCGCACAATGGTGGTGATTTACTGTTCCCATTGTTTTTTCTTGAGGATCTGTTTTTCTGCCTTGCATTAAATCCTTTTATGTTGATGTGATAAACCCAAGAATGAACCTGCCGTTTCAGAATGTTTTATCTACTGCTATATGCCACCCATTTATGGCACTTGATGGCCCTATTGGAGGTGATTAACACATGTTAGAGAATATAATTGGGTTTAACACACACACACAAAGGCGGGTCAAACAATAATAAACCACCCATTTGGGAATGGTTGGAATTGCACAATATAAACATCGGTTTAGTGTTGTTTTGCCAACATTGACCAGTGGTTTCCACCCTCCACTTGGCTTAGGAATGGAAAGCGTCTTCAAAGATCGGTCACTACCATGACTTGAGTCGAGGCTCTGAATTCCACGTTGCGCAGCGTCAACGTTTTGTCTCACTTCAGGTCGACCGTCTTTTCCAGGGGTTGTACCCCAAGTGGAGGCCCTTTGTGAATCCCTGAAATGTTCGGATTCGCAGAAGATTGGCGAAGTTTGGTGGAGGTATTTAGGTCATCATGGGTCAAAATGGGTTAAAACCTGTCATGATTGGAAGATTGAAATCCACAAAATTCCACAAACACAATAAGATGTTGCGGTACCATAGGCTACTTCCCATTGTTAGCACCTAATTTTGACCCATACCCTTTTAGCAAGGGCATTGACCATGATGGCAGCTTGGAAATTCCTATTGATTGTTATATTTTCTTTGAAATCACTCTTGACTCTTGACGAAGTTCCAAGCTGTCGTCATGAGAGTTCCAAACCCATTGCCGCTCTCCGCGATGGGCGACAGTGCAGAAATTTTGGGGCGTCCGACGGGTTTGGTATGGAAGATGCAGCTGTCGAGGTATCGAACAGAAATGAGCACCACGTCACTGGAATTATGGTGAAAGATAGTGAAAGTATAAGGAAATACTCCCCATAGCTGGCCGCAAGTTTCAGCATGTTTCAGCTATTTTCAGGTTGTGAATCATTCTAATTCAGCAATAAAAATTGGTTTGTCTGGAAATGAGGCATAGCAAAATCCAGTGGTGTATCAGCGTATCATCATTTTTGCCACAAGAAATTGCCATTTGGAGTATCCCATCATTTTCGGACAAACCCATATTGGGTCAGTGATCGTCTGAATGGATGCACTCAAGTCGATCGAGAGGGATCCTTTTTGACCAATTATGCAAACACATAAACAATCATACATGTCAACAAATGTTGATACTGTTATATCTATGCATTGCCCGTGGTAGCCAGGCTACTCTGAAAAAAAATATATCAAAAATCATTGAACACCAATCCTGACATTGAAAGCCATAGATCATTGAACACCAATCCTGACATTGAAAGCCATAAATCATTGAACACCAATCCTGACATTGAAAGCCATAGATCATTGAACACCAATCCTGACATTGAAAGCCATAAAACCAATGTTGGGCCATATTCAACCAAAACACAGGCTTTAGTAAACAGTTGTTCCCCAAATCTCATGGCTTTCCTGGCTTAGCATTTTCCCATTTGCCATGAATTATGGTATCTATGGGTATCACCATTTTCAGAGGACCCCATATGCCCATATGCATTGATAGAGCATCCCAATAGAAATCTGACATCAGAAGATCACAATGACATCAGGAGACGATGTAGATGGTCGAAGGGGAGCATCCTGTTGTTTGTTGGTGCTAGTGGATCTCAGGCGTGGTAAATGAGGTAACTTGCGCAGTATATTATTCAGACGTTGGACACACAGTCAGATTTGTTTTGTTCGGAAGATCTTATTTATGGCTTGACTGGTAGGGCATTTGATGGCAGATGGAACAACTCGGCACTTCTCGGTGCAGTTGATTCTTCAAAGCCGCCTTCCAGCCCACCCCGCTGGACAGTTTCTTGGAGACATCGTTCGCGACTGTACAAAGTCTTCACCATGTTGTGACTGAATTCCGGAGGCTTACCAACACCCTGTGACCAATTAGCTTGAAAGTGGAACACTATGAACATCTGTTGTTTCTAGAAAGTTTCTAGATGGTTAGTCAGAGGGCCGATTGAAAGTTTGACCTTCACGCACTGCAAAGGTCAAATTTGTACTGGTACAAGATTGACATAATTTACCAGCAGCACTCAACAGACAATGCCATATGTTTGAAGCAACTTGTAAATTGGAGTTGGACTGCAACCCCCAAAATCGGCTCTTGAGGAACAATTGTACATGCTTTTTCCACCATTTTCACCGGTAGAAAGAAATTTCAGTTTCTGAAAGAAAACCAGCCAAAACCAAACAAATGAGGCCTTACCCAAGAAAACTTGGGGTTTGAGACTATGTCTAGGTACATGTTTTCAGGGAGATATTGCGTTAAACCGACTTTAAAGGGCACGAGGTGGAGCCCCCCAGTTATAAGTTGGTTAAGTTTTGCACCAATAACTATGTAGAATATCAATTAACCCATATTAACCCTATTTAACCAAGTGAACCACACCAGCTTCGCGAACTTAATCCCATGAAATCCCATTGGATTCCAGGAAATCCTATTAGATCCCATCTAGTGAGAAACGGAATTCATTTGGCTCAACGGGTGATTTGGGGCGGCCGGGGGATAGACACCTTGGCGACAAAAAAATGTCGACGATGAGAGCCAGTTGACGGCTGTGAAGTCCTGTTGTTGGGTTTCTGTGGGAAACCACCCAATGTCAATAGCTGGTTGGGTTTAATCAGGCTTTGTTACCCTCTGCCAATCAAACATGGCAATTCTTAAAATCCACCAAACAAATGGTGTTTTAATGGGAACATCATCCATACAGTGGGGGTTTTCCATTGCCATGTTTGAGTTCTAGAGGGTAACCGCCGCACTTCAGCCAATGTTAGTTGTTCAATAAGGGTTTATCAAGGGCGAGTCTTGACCAGAATTGGGGAATTTGGTTGAATCCCCATAGCATCTATGGATTTGTTGAGCAAGGCGAACATTTTAGGAGGACACATCGATGTGCAGTTGCGAGTGATTCATTGTTCATAGCTCTAAAACTAGTGGGTTTGTCTGAAAATAGTGTAGCCCTAAACCCAATGGTTAATGATCATTATCCCTATTAAAAGTACCATAATTCGGGATGTATCCTATTTTCAGACACACCCAATCAGTTCCTTGGCTAATCATGGGAAACGGGGACTTACAAGCCAGGATCACGAACAAATTACTGGCTGTGCTTCACTTCAAAACATGATTAAACGTTATTATTAAACGTGACTGGTCCTATACTATTTATACATTTACATAACGCTATCTACAATGTATGGTTTTTGTACATGATAGAAACTGTGGTTATAAGTGAGAGAGCCATTGAATCCAAATAGCTGAATCTGTGATTGCTTTGATGGCCCCTTTGGGTTCAAGTCTTGATTAAGAAATGTTGCAGAACATGGGCACAGCAGGAGACCACGGCTCGCCGATTGCTAAACCCCAGAGCAACCTGAGGAGTTTTGCAATGTACGTGCTATTTTCATAGGAGAATCAAGAAACAAAAACGAGATCCATACCCTGAATTGAGTTCGGTTGCACCTTCGATTTGCTGCATCATGCTACATTCCCAAATGTTGCTTCACATCGCATTCCCCAATGCTCCATGTGGTACTAAAACGCATGCAAAACTTGCCCATTTTGGATGTTGGTGACCCCAGATGGTTTGGGCCGACAAATCCCAAATCTGCTGAGAAATCCCATGGTGTTCACCGGGCGTTCACGCATGGTGTCGGAAGAACGCCTGGAGTCTCAGTCTGACTCGATCGTTTCGATCTTTTGGTTCGGTTCGGTGAAGCTACCCGCAACGGTGTCATCAAACATGGCTAGCTGGGAAATCCCCGCACTGAATGGAGGTTTGTAGCTGGGAAAATCATCGAACTAAATGGTGAATTGATGTGAATTGTCACTTGCACCCTCTGAAATTCACATGGAACCCATCCAAGTCTTCAAGCATCAGCTTCCAGACCCCAGACAATTCAGGTTCTTAAGTTGGAGGTGGTGTGCTCTTGCACCTGGGGTGATTTTCACCATTGAAGATGATTCCATTATTTCATGAGTAAATTCAGTGATACCCATCTGAATATATATATATATTATATATATATATACATATTTATACATGGGTAAAAGGGAGTTGAAAGTTGGAACGCATGGCAATAAAGATGATAATAATTAATAATAATGGTTCCAAACCCATACCATCGATATGTAAATACCTACACACGAGAGCGTGTTTGGATCAATACACCCTAGGGTAAACTACCATGGATGTGGACAACTCACATTTTCCCCCAGGAAGATGGTACACAAATGGTGGGTTTTCCACATCTATGTTAGTTTATCGGAGGGTATATACTATAGGTACATACACGAAAATACATTGATAATTTGGGAGCATACTGATACAGTAATTAGTAAAACCCCAAATTGGACGGTTCAGGGCCCTCAGAATGGCCCGACATTTGTAGTCCCAAACAGGTACTTCATTAGTCATAGCCAAGCTGCCAGAGACTTGAGGATCCAAAACCGTCCAATTACTTTTTCTCCCGGCATGGTACTGTTGGCAGGCGGAGTCCAATATCTATTATATGTTACATTAGTTCCAGGATGGTCGGCATTTCAAGCACTTGTTCACCGATTTTGACCGAGTTCATTCCATATTCAATGTGGCTCTGTCCCCAACAAAAATGGGTGGTTTCCTTCTTATCCACCAAACACTAGTGGTCTTCCTATCCAGCAACAAGGAAGACCATCTAGGGTTTTCCTATCCACCAAACACTCAAAATCCGATGGTCCGTGTATCATCCTTTTCCCTCGTCCATATGAAATATCCCGCAAATAAAACCATGGTGGAATGTAATGTATGGGATCTATTCGTGATTTGGGCCTCCAAAATTGGGGCTACCGAAATGTATTAATACAAAACGAATCAAAACGAGGGAATAGGAGCGGATATCAGCATATCTAATTCATATCATGTTATTTCATATATTATCATTCAGATATTATTACTAATATTGTTTTGGCAATATTAGATACCTCACTTTTGGATACTGTATCATGAATATTAGGTATCAATAAATTTTGAATTATCCTGAAAACATTCAGATATGTGGATACAAATAATCTAATATTGGAATAATACTGATATCATTCGATATGATTAGATATGTTTTTTGGATATCAGATAATAATTACAGATATCAATGGGATACATGTCTAAAATGATATCAATGATATCCAAAATAATCCCATAATTATTGAACATTACCCTCTGGAAATCAAACGTGGCAATTGGAAAATCCTCTATAAATGGAGGTTTCCAGCTGTGCATTTTATCAATAAATGGTGGATTTTCCATTGCAACGTTTGATTCCCGGAGGGAAGATGTCAATTCAGGATTGATGGTATGAATCCATTCAGGACGCCGCGGGAAGCTCACCGGTGGCCGCCAGGCCGAAGATGTTCCCATTTTATTTTGGTTGGAACTGGTGAATTGTAGCGAAAGATGGTTGGGATTTCACTTGATTTCACATAGTTTAACGATTTTGTTGAGATTTTTGTAGAACCTTGCAAAATTGTTGAGCTTCAACCATCAAAAATGGGGACTTGAATGGACTTAACCATGAACGATGGGGATTTTAAGAAGCACACATGATGATTTTTAACCATCAATTACATAATTATGGGGATTGAACATTCAACATGTGGAGAGAGATATTGATTTGCTCTAAGGTAAACTAGCGTAAAACGACATGGACAACAGCCATGAACCATCATTGTTTTCGCAGAACATCATCCTATAAATGCTGTATTTTCCCATTAAAGGGGACGATCATAACCCCATTCATATGGGTTCATGTATCCATGACAGTAATTGGGGAGTCCCATTCGTGATGGTAGGAGGTCTTGACCATGGCACAAACCCCAGTTGATCCACTTAAACCAGCTTAGCCAACTGGGGCACCACCTTGTAGTTGCAATATCTCAATGATTCATGCAGCAATTAGATACAGCTCATTCAAGTCTTGGCACTAGCATTCAGGGCTTGGAAGGCTTGATGTTTTGGGGCCTGGGGATTGGAACATGTGGGTCTGCACATGGGAACCCCAGCAATTTGGAAAGAGATGATTAAAGCATCAAATTTTGGGGGTTCCTAATTTTTGGACCAGCACATGTTTTTTTCGATTGGAAGGCGCCTAAAAACGTGCCAAGTGCCGCAAATTTTGGTTCTCTTCCGCAGACTTCCAATCGTCCAATTGGATCAAAAGTTGGATTGGGGGTCCCCAGGCTTTTCGCTGCGATTTCTCATCACCAACCCCCTTGACAAACAGCATGGTGAGAACATGGTGATACTCTTGACTCTCATGAACTCAATTGAATTAGCAGAGGAACACCTATGCTTGTACCATGGACTCTATTGAACCACCCCTTTGTAGCCGTGCCATGGAGAGTGGGCCAATCTTTCGCAGTCAGGGGGCTGACAGTTCAATCAGACTTGAGGTCGCCTTGCCCAGCGGACGCCGTGAAACGGTCTTGGTCTTGCAGTCTGATACTATTGCTGACTTGAAAATAGCTGCAGAACAGTCTTTGGGGCAACGATTCCTACGGCTTGCAGCACCTGATGGACGTCTTCTTGTTGATCTGACTGAACCATTGCAATTGTCTGGACTTCAAGGTGGAGACATTGTTATTGCTGTTGCACAGCAGCCAAAGATAGCTGCAACTCAGGGTGCGTTTGCTTTGTGGTGTGTTGGAGGTGATAGAATTGTCACCTGGGGCCATGCAGCCTTTGGTGGTGACAGCTCCGGAGTCCAAGATCAACTCAGGAATTTGCAGCAAATCTGTTGCACAGGCTTTGCTTATGCTGTCATTCTGGCAGATGGAACTGTGGTGACATGGGGCCGTCCAGACTTTGGTGGCAACAGCTCTGGAGTCCAAGATCAGCTCCTGAATGTTGAGCAGATTTTTGCTACAGCCTTTGCTTTTGCTGCCACTTTGGCCGATGGAACCGTGGTGACATGGGGCGATCAAGACTATGGTGGTGACAGCTCCAGTGTCCAAGATCAACTCAGGAATGTGCAGCAGATCTGTGGAAGAGGCTTTGCTTTTGCTGTCATTCTGGCAGATGGAACTGTAGTGACATGGGGCCGTCCAAACTTTGGTGGTGACAGCTCCGGAGTCCAAGATCAGCTCGGAAATGTTCTTCAGATTTGTGGCACATTCGGTGCTTTTGCTGCGATCTTGGCAGATGGAACTGTAGTGACATGGGGCCACCCAGACTATGGTGGTGACAGCTCCAGTGTCCAAGATCAACTCAGGAATGTTCAGCAGATTTATGGCACAAGCATGTCTTTTGCTGCCATTTTGGCAGATGGAACGGTGGTGACCTGGGGTAATCCAGACAGTGGTGGCGACAGCTCCAGAGTCCAAGATCAGCTCCTGAATGTTCAGCAGATTTTTGCTACAGCCTTTGCTTTTGCTGCCACTTTGGCCGATGGAACCGTGGTGACATGGGGCGATCAAGACTGTGGTGGTGACAGCTGCAGAGTCCAGGATCAGCTCAGGAATGTGCAGCAGATCTGTGGCACAGAACGAGCTTTTGCTGCAATTCTGGCAGATGGAACCGTAGTGACATGGGGTCATCCACACTTTGGTGGTGAGAGCTCCGGAGTCCAAGATGAGCTACGGAATGTTCAGCGGATTTGTGCCACAGACTGGGCTTTTGCTGCCGTTTTGGCAAATGGAAACGTGGTGACATGGGGTGATCCACACCGGGGTGGTGGCAGCTCCAGAGTCCAATATCAGTTCAGCTACGTCTAAGTGGCAAAAGAGAACTGTTTGGCAAGTTTCCGGGTGAAGCATCCATCCATCTATCCCTACTTGGGGGTGTATGAATTTCCATAGTTTGCGCATGGGTGTAAAATACTGGGTAATAACATGTACTGTAATAACCACTAATCAGCATATCAAATAAACCAGTTGTGATATGGGTGATATATGGGCTATGAAGCAGTTGCCTTTCTGGGATGCACATCTGGTTGCTCATCAGCCTTGGACTCCCTCAGTGCTCATGATATCATCCAACTATAGTAACTGATTGGCCGGGTCCGACTATAGATGGATTTGTTTGAAAATAATGTCCCACCACATCAACTCGGTAATCATCATCTTCCCCATTAAACAATGCCATTTTTGAGGTACCAAATTTTGGTACAAAAATGTATCAGTGGTGCTGTCACACCCTGGGTTTGTCTAAGATTACACGAGAACTACCAAAACCATCCACAGCCACTTGTTAAAATTTCACAAATAGGAGCCTTCGGGCCATGGGTCAAAGTTGGGTACTCCAAACTGTGCGAGAACTTGTCGCATGGTACCACGTGGATGAGTTTCTTAGTGGTGCTCACGCAAAAGGGCTTGGAAGATGATCCGTTTCGGGGCTTTTTTTTCGACATGTGGCCGCGTCTGAACAGGGGGCATTTTTCCCCAGATATATTGCAATGATGATGAAAGCGTCTTTTGTTGGGGTTGCCCTATTCTTGGACCAGCCCATGGTTTTTTGATTGGAAGGCGCACACACACAGGCGCCGCAAGTGCTGCTGGAAATCTAGGTTCTTTTCCGCAGACTTCCAATCATCCAATTGGTGTTTTCCGCGATACTTCCTGGGGGAACCAAAACAGAGAGCCCACATGAGGATATGGCTGGGACATGCTGGAACGTGCTGGACAGTTTCCCATGCTTCTAAAACCGAACTTGGAACGATATGGAAAGTTGGTTTGGGGGTCCCCCTGTTTTTCTCTGCTTGGATTTCTCATCACTCCCCCCGGTCAAAAAACATGGTCAGAACTAGAACATAGCGATAATCTTGACGCGCATCAACTCAAAGCAAACCGTTTTCCAGCCATGAATTAGCTGAGGAACCCCTATGCTTGTAATTGCCATCGACATCCATAGACTGTGTTCAGCCACCCTTTTACAGCCGCGCCATGGAGAGCAGGCCCGTGAGTGGTCAGGCGGCCGATAGTTTCATCAAACTTGAGGTCTCCTTGCCAAGTGGGCGGTGCGAAACAATCTCGCTCTTGCGCTGGGGCATGGTTGAAGACTTGAAAAGAGCTGCACAGCACTCCTTTGGGCAACGATTCCTAAGGCTTGCTGCCCCTGACGGGCACCTTTTGGATTTGACCGAGTCGCTTTCATCGGCTGGGCTTCAAGATGGAGACAGCATTACTGCTGTTGCACAGCAGCCAAAGATAGCTGCAACATGGCATGCATTTTCTTTGTGGTGTGATGAAGGTTATAGAGTTACATGGGGCGCTCCTCCCAGATATAAGCTCCGACCGCGCCGAGGCGGACCACCAAACTATAGCGGACCACCAAACTATAGGGGCAACAGCTCCGGAGTCAAAGATCAACTCAGTAGTGTTCAGCAGAGTGCTACAAGCAGAGCCTTTGCTGCCATTTCAGCAGATGGAACCGTGCTGACGTGGGGCAGTGCAGACTCTGGTGGCGACAGCTCCAGAGTCCAAGATCAGCTCAGGAATGTTCAGCAGATTTGTGGCACGGACCGTGCTTTTGCTGCGATCTTGGCAGATGGAACCGTAGTGACATGGGGCGATGAAACCTATGGTGGTGACAGCTCAAGGGTCCAAGACCAGCTCAAGAATGTTCAGCAGATTTGTTGCACAGGCAGTGCTTTTGCTGCCATTTTGGCAGATGGAAACGTGGTGACCTGGGGCAAGCCAAATCATGGTGGTGACAGCTCAAGGGTCCAAGACCAGCTAGGGAATGTGCAGCAGATTTGTGGCACATCCGCTGCCTTTGCTGCGGTTTTGACAGATGGAAACGTGGTGACATGGGGCAATCCAGACTGTGGTGGTGACAGCTCAAGGGTCCAAGACCAACTCAAGAGTGTTCAGCAAATTTGTTGTGCAGGCAATGCTTTTGCTGCGATTTTGGCAGATGGAGGCGTGGTGACATGGGGCCAACCAGGCTGGGGTGGTGACAGCTCCGGAGTCCAAGATCAGATCCGGAATGTTCAACAGATTTGTGGCACATGGAGTGCTTTTGCTGCCATTTTAGCAGATGGAACCGTAGTGACATGGGGCGATGAAACCTATGGTGGTGACAGCTCAAGGGTCCAAGACCAGCTCAAAAATGTTCAGCAGATTTGTTGCACAGGCAGTGCTTTCGCTGCCATTTTGGCAAATGGAGGCGTGGTGACCTGGGGTAAACGAGAATATGGTGGTGACAGCTCCGAAGTCCAAGATGAGCTCAGGAATGTTCAACAGATTTGTGGCACATCCGCTGCCTTTGCTGCTGTTTTGGCGAATGGAAAAGTGGTGACATGGGGCCATCCACGCTTTGGTGGTCACAGCTCCGGAGTCCAAGATCAGTTTAGATATGTCTAGGCGAATGGCAAAAGAGAACTGTCTGGCAAGTTTCGGGTGAAGCATCCAGCTGTTCATCCACACTTGGGGGTGTATCTAATTTGTCTGTGTATGGGTAGTGGCAAGTAGCAATAATCATAGATAATCATAGCAAATAACTCAGTTTATTTCTTGTATAACAAATATGTATATATATAGTATAATAGATAAACAATATATATATATATATATACATACATACATATTTGTTATACAATAAACCACTTACCAACTGGGGTGCACATCCATGCTGGTTGCTCATCAGCTTTGGACGAGCTGCATCTCATGATATTATCCAACTAGGAATTGATGTGCAAGGTTCCTGCTACTGTACATGGGTTTGTCTGAAAATAGTGTACCACCAAATCAACTGATTAATCATCATTTTCCCCACAATCCAAACCATGTCATTCTTGAGTCGTATAACTACCCCATTTGGGCAAACCCGTATGAGTGATGGTGTCAGAATCTTGGCTTGCCGAAATTTATAGGAAAACACAAAATCCATGGTCCATAGGTCAAAGACTTCACAAATTGGGTACTCCACAGGGGCGGGAATTTGTTGCCAGGACGCAAGGTGTACTTGAACCAAGGTGGATGAGTTTGATAGTTTGAAGGCCCCCAGAATAACCACTGTTTTTTTGTTATTATATAATCATTTGTCAACATCAAAGACATAAGCCTGCAGTCAAATGACTCATCTTACCCGCCAGTTCATAGTGATCATTTGCAATGAACCCAAGAGTAATCCATGAGTCATCGGGGATTTCAGTGCAATTTTTGGGCCCCAAACCCATTATGTACCATCTTCACAAAGTTTGATCGTTCTCCGATATTTTTTTCCATTTTTTGGGAGGGTCATCAATCCACGAATCAGGATCTATAAACCCACTATCCAGAATCCCCAGTGATGCTGGCATGACCATATTCCATATGGGTTTTTGTCTGAAAATAAGGTACTTCAAAATTCAATGGCTTATTATATCTTATTCCCATTTAAAAGGCCTATTTTGGGGTATACCCCATTTTCAGACAAACCCAATTTCTACATCCCAAACGTTTCACGTGCCCCAAAGGCACAGGCTGGGGACCGTGCCGGCTGGGACCGTCAGAGGTGCCTCGCTTTGTGCTGGGAGTGGCGGCAGTGCTGCTGGCATGCCAGGCCGGAGCCGAGGGGGAGCCATTGAAACCCGGCTGAAACTGAGGGTATCCCCCATCTTCAGACAAACCTATATATACATATATATATATAATATAATATATATATATATATTATATAATATATATATATACATATACATAATACTTTCTGGTTATTTAACATAGCCATAGAAAATCCCTTATAAATGGAGGTTTCTAGCTGGGAAAATCATCCAAAATTAGCAATTTTCAATGGCTATGTTAAATAACCACAGGGTATATGATGGGTTTGTCTGAAAATGGTGTACATCTAAAGCCACTGGTGAGTCATGAATATCGATGTATGCTATTGCTAGGTCTTGGGTGGCCTCGCCTTCGTGCCGCTCCACAGGTGGGATGGAAGGGATGGGAAGGTGAATGATGACGTGTTGAATCCTAGACGTAAATTGACATAATATGGTGGTTTCCATAAATGGGGGTACCCCAAAATGGAAAATGTTTAATACTGGAAAATCCGATTGAAATGAATGATTTAGGGGCGTGACTTAGGAAACTTCCATCTGGGAAATTATCTATACATGGTGGGTTCTCTATATCATCCGTGTGATCTTACGATAAGGTAAATGCTAATAGCAACATCTAATGCCAAAGAGTGGAACATCCAATTCTGAAACAGTCACAACAATTGCACCTGTTCTACCTCTTTTGGAGGTTACCGTAATATGCATGGGATAATCAAGCATGGCAATGGAAAATCCACCCATTCCTCGATGATTTTCCCATTCAAACCTCCATATAGAAGGAATTTCCATTGCCATGTTCGGTGGCACCGGAGGGTACATGTTGGTCATTTTTGTGCAAACTGCAAGTATCCACATGGATCCTACTAGCGATGATCCCAGATCAATGCTATCCTGGATACATCTGGAGATCGGGCTGAGTCAACATCTTTGGTGATGTTTGATGCATTTTGATGCTAAGAATGCTAAAATCTGTGGGTCCACGTGTAATGCGCTGTTTGACCCATACCCATTCAGATATGCTCTCCTTGTGATCTAATAATGTATCCCCCATGAAAGATGATGCATCCAAGCATCATGGAAGGTTGAAATTCTCAGATGTTTGGTGGACAACTCAACTGTTCAATTGCCTCGAACCTCTACCAGGTGTATGTAAAGCTGCGGCTGCTATCTAACTTACTTATATAGCCACAAACTCCTGCTAGTTCCTTGTTTTGCAGGTCTCAGCCCCTTGCAGCAGGGAAAGCCACTGCCTGATTGCTAGACACCTTACCCTCCTGTATTCACAAACGACAAGGCAACATCCAATAGAAGCCGCCATGCAATGTGATGTCCCGCTTATATTCCATCTTGAGTCCTAGCTGTAGGGACCATTCGGATCCATTGATTCCCTTTAGATTTCATCATGTATGGGTATGGCCAGTAAAAGGCTCAAAGATATCGTTCCCCTTTTGGGCATGGTCAGAGGCTAAACATGACCATTTTTGCGCACGGACCCCCAACCCTGGTCAATACCCCAGATTTCGACATGTTTGGTTGGTGAAACGCCAATTTTGGATGGTCAAATTCCCATGTTTGATGGTAAATAATCCTATGTTTGATGGTTACATTATTTGTATGGTCAAATCCCTATTTCTGATCGTTAAATCCCAATTAATTCCTTTGTCTTCTTTTTTTGGGATAATTTGACATTGGAGTCACACTTTTTGCTGGTTGAATCTCTCATGTTGGCTACACTCCCAATAGTCTTTAGTTTCAATCCCCATTGTTTTCCGTTCTTTTCTGGTTAAACCCAGGTTAGATCTCAATGTTCCCTATTTTTTTCTCGTCAAACCCAGGTTTTTTATCCCACTTTTTCGTTCCCACGCGTGCCCACAGGTCGCTGTTACGGCTGGCCTTACCGGCCGCTGGGCAGCTGATAGGTCTGCAGGGGAGCCTAGCTGCCAACAGCTGGAGCTGGTGCTGGAAGTATTTGGAAGTTGGGGTTGATGTGTATGGATATGTAATCAACTACAGTATAATGGGATCATGTAAAGAGATATCGCCAATACAAACCAATTGGGTATAGAACCAAAAATAAATCAATCAATAGGTTTGATGGGATGTACTTACAACCAACTACAGTATGATGAGATACAAGTGATATAAGCACATACAAGCAACCATGGGATATTCTGGGATATCCCTAATACTAACCAATGGGATATACAACCAATCAATACTTAGGGATCTAATGAGATATTGATAGGTATTTTTTTCACAAACTGCAGTATGGTCAGAAATTGGATGATATGGGTTAATCATCCATGATTACCTCCTGGTAAACTGACATAGCTATGGAAAATCACCAATTTTAAAATAACAAATAAACTATAAATGACTATAAATGGCACTTTTCAATAGCTATGGTACATTAACCGAAGCAGCGGGAATTTGTCATTGCGGCTCCTCACGCCGGGTTGGATTGTTCTGACCCCCGAAGACGTGAAGATGTGGAAATGTGGACTATGGATGTATAAATCCCTATAGTCACCATCCAGGATTTGTGGACTATTTGTGGACTATTTGCAGGTTCATGGTTTTGTTCAGCCAATTTCAGTTGAACCTTTCAATCCACCAACCGATCCGGGGTGTCCCGGGGTTAGGTTGCCTGCTGTGGCAGAGGAACAGAAAGGCCAGGCCGCGTTTTGATGGCAAACTGGCAAACCTGGACACTGCAATGATGTTGGCCGGATGTTGGCAATATTTATGGACCACAATTATTGGCATCTCAGTTTTCAGCAACAGATACCACTCGAATCAAATTGTTCAGTTCTTAGTCTGGAGTTAGTCGTGACATAAAAACTTGTCCACTTCGATAGCACCTCCAATATCCTCCGCCCATTTCCCAGTGCAACATTTGTGGCTCGACAGGATACAAGGAAGGCTTGATCCAGATCGGCTTTCCTTTCCAGGAGCGGCAGTCATGGTCTTTGTATCCGATGTCCGACCCCACAAAAATTTTGTGCTTCGCAGCACTTGACATATCTTGGAATATAGGAATGGCCAGACTTCCCCAGAATTGCTTTGGGGACCGAAGCCAAAATGCTGTTCATCCAAATGGTCAACGTGGAAAATGTCGAAACTTCACACCTTTCGCACTACTCAAATCTGAGGAACACACGGGGACGGTTCGACATCTGGCACTCCAACACATGTATGATTAAGATACCCACCAATGGGTTTGTCTGAACAGATGAGCCACGTTCTAAACCCTTGTGTTTATGTCAAGGAAGGGGCCCCTTGTAAGGGTGTTGCGTAAGCAAAACTCTTGTGAGCGTAAGCCAGCGTAAGCTCCGCGTAAGACAAGATACGCGCTTTAGAACACGGCTCAGATGGTTCCCCTAAATCCACTGGTTTACCATGATTCTTAAGATGAATAATTGCCATTTTGGTAGTATCAAAACAATTTGAAGACAACCCCACGCAAGAATACATTGTTATTGTATATCGTTTATCCAATTATGTCCCAGAATATGTCCAAATTATGCATGATTTTGATTTTTTCCCATATGTTCCCAATGTTCTCCCATTATTCTCATGCAATTTTCTGGCTCCATGGGTGTCACACTCACGCCTTGGCCAGGTGGCATACCCTGGTGGTATACCATGCGCGGACCTTGGTCGGCAGCACGAAGCTTTTGGAGAAGAAACATGTGAGATGTTACATGGGAAAGTTTACTTAAAGAGAATGCACCATGCATAACATATCATAAGAATTCACAAGATGCTATATTTTAAACATGTTAAAACCGCACAAATGATCTGAGTTTAAGATATGATATTTTGAGTTGGTCCTTCCTATTTGCTTCACAATTCTACCAAATCTGAACCCGTTGAGGGTTAATTGGTTAATCAAGCGATTCTGGCTGTTGTTGTTGTTGTTGTTGTTGTTGTTGTTGTTGTTGTTTTTCGTTGCCTAAATCACCATGTCTTTTTCTGCTCCTCCCATGCCTCACCATGGCGAATCGCTGTGTCCGAGTCGATGACTTCTACCTGGGCGGTGGGGAGGCGGAGTTTGGCGCGCAATCCTTGCCACTCAGCTGAAGCAGCCCAAAATAGAGATGTTTCACCAGGCAAAATGGCGACCTTGTCTGGGAATTTAGGGAAGAACTGGGAAAATACCTTTCATCTTTTCTTGGGGTAGTAGAGTGCATTCGTTGACGGCAGATGTGTGTTCCAGCGGCCTGAAAAGATGTGGATTGGCGCTTCCTAGCTCCATGCCCTTTCTTGTGTGGTTTAGAAATTGGATCAAACATTCTGGGGAGTTTTGCAGATGAATGAACTGGCTTGATTTCGGGAAACACACAACCGAAAACCCAAATTTGACTCGTTATGTGTCGACTTCACATGAGTGAAATCATCATAAATCATCTATAGAATGGGCCATTTCCCATAGCTATATGTTAAACAACCAGAGTGTAAATCCTGATGATGGGTCAACATCAACCAAACATTGACTCACAGCCAGCTTCTGGGTTCCACTCAGCCTGCGCAGCCCGGGCCCCTAGGACGAACCCAAAGGTAGTCTACGTGAAACCTGAAAGTCGAGCTTACGTCTGGCCCTCGGGGGTCTATGGGTCCTGGTTTCGCTCATGACCATAGAGGGAAAAAAACAGTTACTTGTATGTCTATGTCTTAATACCAGTAGTACCGCACAAGGCGGTGGCGGAAGTTTCAGGAATAGCACACTATAGGAGAGGTTCGTTGTTGTGAGTCATGGATGGCAGAGCAGATCCANATACCAGTAGTACCGCACAAGGCGGTGGCGGAAGTTTCAGGAATAGCACACTATAGGAGAGGTTCGTTGTTGTGAGTCATGGATGGCAGAGCAGATCCACTGATGGATCAAAAGGTGGTTGGAGCGTCGGCCTATCTATCTGTCTATC
>BGPT01001355.1:33564-60730 GCA_003297045.1 Symbiodinium sp. clade C Y103
CTAACTGACGAACTGACTAACTGACTAACTGACTAAGTAACTAAGTCACTAACTAACTAACTAACTAACTAACTAACTAACTAACTAACTAACTGAAGAGCTGACTAACTGACGCACTGACTAACTGACTAACTGACTAACTGACTATCCGACTAACTGACTAAGTGACTAACTGACTAACTGATTGATTGACTAACTGACTAAGTGACTAACTGACTAACCGACTGCTTGACTAACTGACTAACTGACTAACAAACTACCTAACTGACTAACTGACTGACTGACTAACTGAGGAACTGACAAACGGACTGACTGACTAACGGACTAACTGACCAACTGACTGACTAACTGACAAACTAACTAACTAAGTTGTTAAGTTGTTAAGTGGTTAAGTTATTAAGTTGTTAAGTTGTTCAGTTGTTCAATGGTTAAGTTGTTAAGTTGTTAAGTTGTTAGTTCAGTTAGTTAACTGACATCTCAAAATTTGCTTAAAAANTCAGTTGTTCAATGGTTAAGTTGTTAAGTTGTTAAGTTGTTAGTTCAGTTAGTTAACTGACATCTCAAAATTTGCTTAAAAACCCTCAATTTTTGACACTTTTTACTTCCAAATGTGCTTGGCGCCACAACGGCGTGCACTTTTTCGACATCGGATGGCCATCGAATCGTCCAAAAGNCCTTGCGCCTGCCACACAAAACCACGTCTGGACATCCAAAAGTGGTCCGAGCATGTGGTGTTTTTACGATTTTCACTTCCAAATGTGCTTCGCGCCACACCACCATCCACTTTTTCAACATCTCAACTTCCAAAAGTTGTCCGACCCTGTCAGTTTTTAACACTTTTCACTTCCAAATGTGCTTCGCGCCACAGCGCCCTGCACTTTTTCCACATCTCAACTTCCAAAAGCGCTCCGAGACCGACAGTTTTTAATACTTTTTACTTCCAAATGTGCTTCGCGCCACAGCGCCGTGCACTTTTTCCACATTGCAACTTCCAAAAGTGGTCCGACGCTGACAGTTTTTAACACTTTTTACTTCCAAATGTGCTTCGCGCCACAACGGCGTGCAATTTTTCATCTCTCATCTNACCCTCCGGAGCCACAAAACATTGGAAAAACACAGTGTTTCGCGACTTTCCTACCTTTTCGCGCACCTGCATCTCTTCTCTTCTGACTTTCTTCATCTTGTGACTTTCTTCATGGCTGTGCTTTTGCATCTGTCCATATTGTCGGAAGGTTTAGCTTCTAAACTTCCTTCGACGAGTAGGGGACATGAGGAAAACGATTTGTTGGCGAGAAAGCTGGCGACAGCGTTGGCTATGATCTTGCGACTTGGCCACGAGGACGAGGAGAAGGAGAAAGAGGAGCTGTATGTTGACATAAAAACTAGAGACCTTTACTTGGCAGTTGGGAAACTGATTATAGGTCCACCAAAAGCCGATGAACATCAAATTCCACCTGGAGCATTGCACAAATGTGATTGATTTAAATAAACCGGGGTCCTTTCCCCAAGTGAGACAGCAGGCCCCTGATAGACCCAGGAGCTCCGCCACAATCTTGAAGGAAATGGAGATCAATGGTTGGAAGACCACCTTCGGACAACTCCTTCGTCGCATCACCTGGCCCAGCTTGCCAAATCGAAATAGTTGGCGGAGCTGGGATGCTCTTTCAAAACCAAGACACTTCGCACGCGGTGTTTCAAGGTGAAAACTATTTGCGGAAGACGGCGGAAGAAATCGTTGAGCCGCTGCAGCGGTGGCCAACACACTTGTGGCAAAAACAAGAACATACAAGAACCAATAAATTTGTTGTCCCCAATTTGGTATCAAAAAAAGTCGGGTGTGGCAGGGTCACTTGCGACCCGATTCAGTGGATTACTTGGTGGAGGGCGGGAGTGAAGTGGGGAACCTTCAGGACCCTTCGCCCAACAACCAATGAGGGTGTGCGGGTCTCGGACACATGTGCTGGGCGGCTGAGATATCAGGGTGGAAAATTGTTGTTGATGATGTGGAGTGGACTGGAAAACCATATGCTACTCGAAGTTTCTAGTCGAAACCGCCTTTGATGATTCAATAAATGTCGCTTTGTGGGTCCAAAAGTTGGATGCGATGAGTGACTTTTGGAATACAATGTTTCTTGCGCAGCAAGGACTGACACACCCATGTCGCACCTGGAGATGCCTGAATGATTTCACCCGGCTGGCTGGTCCGAAACGTTCCTTGCCAAAGACCATTAATCGCTTGTCCCGCGAAAGCAAATCGGCCTGCAAATGCCACATATTTGCAAGTAGTGCCAGTGCAGCCACTTTCGTCAAGGTTCCTCGAAGTGGCGCGAAGCACAAAGGATTCTTGCGGCGTGGCAAACCCAAACAAACAAAACTTGGACTTGCAAACGTTTGCCATCACCTGTGAGAAACTTCCACATCCCATTGGATGTACAACCAACCGAACGCAAAGCCAAAAACAAGGCCCAAAAGATCAAACAATATATGCCAGAAAGGATGCCAGACACAATCTCAAAGGAAATGCCAGACATGATGCCAAATAGAATGTCAGAGTATTTGCCAGAAAAAATGTCAGAAAATCCAGATGATATGTCAGAAATATGTCAAAATAATTTGCCAAGGTGGGGATCACTTGGTGCCAAGTAATGAAGACGACTCCAGGTGCTTTTTATTTTTGGGGGACAAGGGGGTTATTAAGTATTCGGGGAAGGTATTATTATGCAACGACCTTCATACGCCGCAGTAAGTCCAACGTCAATGGGACAGCTTGAGATTAGACTTGATCTGAATGACTCATGACCGTTGATTAAAACATACCAAACATCACTTGACTGAAAGCCGCCCAGTCAAGCAGTGCTTTTTTGCGAGACGGCAAGAATATCTATATTTTGCTATTTACAAATGATATGCATATGTTCGTGAATAATTGTTTATGCATTTTGTTCAGTCAGTCGTTGATTGATTTATCCGTTGATCTTTTGAATGCCAACCGTGTATCTATTTGGCAGGCGAGCGCAAAATGGTACCGTCACGGATTGCCAAGATTCGAGGTTAACTCCATCTGGTTTCCTGAGGGATCCTCTAGAGACATCAGAAAGTTTTCATCGAAGGCAGCTGAGTCGACAAACAGTTCAAAGGTGATGCTCGCGTCATCGAGCACCGGCACGCCGGTGTTTTGCTGGAAGCAACAAGGACTTTCCACTTCGAACTCAATGAACGTGCTCTCCATGGTGCTATCCTTCCACTCTAAACGTGGCCCTACACGGACTCCCACGCTTTCAGGGGCCTGTGCAAATGTAGATGGAGTGGTACAGACCTGGCATGACAGTTGTTTGGCATCCGTTTTAGGGATTCCATACCGCTAGACTACTAAGTGTTCAAGCAACATCTCGCAGGACGATCTCTAATGTGCGTCCATACAGAATCGATTGTCAGCGTGTGCACCAACCACGCTTCAACCTTCCCGCACACTCCTGACACCTAACCCAAATACACTTTCAAGAGCCTAGCATCGGCATCGACCTCGCATTTCTTTGTCATGCAAGTGCAACGAGCACAGCCCCGCTCACCCGCACCCTGATAGAAGCAGCAAGCAAACTTGCAACATCCATCAACATCCTGCAAACCTGCAACATCCTGCAACCTCCTGCAACCTTTTTTCAACCTGAATACCTTGAAAAGAGATCAAAATCAGTTCCTGAAGAAAAATGTCAACTGTGCACGTTTCGGTCTTCGAAATGGATTGGCTTGAGCGAGATCCTTGTAAGCAACGCAACTGGAATGAAACATGTCTGACAAGGCGAGCATCAAATCAAATTTCCAGGGTGCATGGCCAGCCAGCATGTATTCTGGTTTCAAAATCGAGGCTGTTTTGCATTCAACTCTTGCCTGCTGGTATTGTATTTTTGATGTCCATTTGTGTCCAATTTGTTTGGGTTTTTACGCTCCCCGCTCAATGACCTAGGTACCGCCCCTGCGTGTTCCTGATGACTTCTCAGTTAGTGTTTGCTTTGATGATTGACAAAAGATATGCTTTGCATATTCATTTTTTGGTTTTGGAACGACAAACCATCATGAAACCAACATGCACAAGCGGAAGCAGAGCATCAAGTCAGTAAGAATCTTGAAGAGTAGCATTACATCTGGAAGTATGTTGTACCACACAAAGAAACACCAACCCACCCACCACCCACCACCCACACCACCATGAATGTAGCAGGCAAGTGGACGCGGATATAACATCAAGTGAATCAAGTGGGTGACGCCATGAAAGAATAGCAGTAAAGGAAAACAAACAAAAAACTGCGTTTTGGACCAATATCAACATGGGTCCAACCACCTTGAAGCAACTCCGGTCTCTGTCTTCGATCAATGAATCAAAATGAATCGAATTATTTCAAATTAATGATTTTAAGCAGGTTTTAAAAATGTTCATGCTTTCACCGTGAAAGCTTCCGCTGAAGGAAAACCCACTGTATAGGAACAATTCAAACAGCGCACCCGACCTGCGGGCATTCCAACAGGTCAACTTCAAACGCTGGATCTTCCGCAATCTGCATCGTCCCAGAAGATTTGAAGGTGATGCGCCAAGGCTCATTGACCTCGGCCAGGGCCAAGGTCAGGGTGTCAGAAGATCCTGGAAAGTGAGCACGCACCGGCAATGCCGGCGGGCAATGCTGGGCAAACCGGCATAAGCTTCCCAAAATGGGAGGGTTTTAACCCGGAGATATGGCCACCAGAGAAATAAACTAGACAAAAGCAGGGACAGGAGACGCGAAGATAACACACAAGGTATGATGATGAATGATGATGAATGATGAATGATGAATGATGAATGATGAACGATGAATGATGAATGATGAATGATGAATGAGGAATGATGAATGATGAATGATGAATGATGAATGATGAATGATGAATGGTGAATGGTGAATGATGAATGATGAATGATGAATGAATGATGAATGATGAATGATGAATGATGAAAGATGAAAGATGAAAGATGAATGATGAATGATGAATGATGAATGATAAATGATGAATGATGATGATGATGATGATGATGATGATGATGATGATGATGATGATGATGATGATGATGATGATGAATGATGAATGATGAAGATGATGATGATGATGAATGATGAGTGATGAATGATGAAGAAGATGATGATGATGATGATGATGAATGATGAATGATGAATGATGAATGATGATGATGATGATGGTGATGATGATGATGATGATGATGATGATGATGATGATGAATGATGAATGATGATGATGATGATGATGAATGATGATGATGATGATGATGATGATGATGATGATGATGATGATCATGATCATGATCATGATCATGATCATGATCATGATGATGATGATGATGATGATGGTGGTGAATTAGTTATGATGAATGATGACTGATGTAGAGGAAATATCATGCATCCAGAGTTCAGGAGGTTTGTTCCAGGGCTGGCACCTGAGTGACAGTCATAGATACAATGACACTGGAATCAAGCTGGGTTAGTAATGTTTTGGACATCACTAAGTGTCATTTTTGTATTCGAATCATTGGCTATTTCATACTCTGTGCAATTATCTTCGGGCTTTACTATATGTCACGGCTACACGAAAAGGTCACTGCAACATGTTTGCTTGCATTCACCTGTGCATGCACAAACAAATACATGTAGGATAAGATTCTTAGTTCATACAAATCAAGACCACATAAATCTGTTTTTGAGATCAGTGGTGTTGCTTCTACTGCTTGCATTCGCACATGCTTTCGCACAGCAATCACTTCTCTTTCGTCATCAGGCCAATGCCATGCAGGAAGTTCCGTGTGGCGTTTTTACCTTTTAGAGTTGACCTTGGTTTTAATGTCTGATTTTCTGGGAACTCTGTGAATGTCCAAATTCCAAACATGAAAAACGTCTCATTCGCAGACTGTACGTACCGTAAACGTGTGTGCTGTACACGCACTGTACGCACGCATCGTACGGATAGCACAGTACACACAAGAACCGGCCGCACCGATGTATCGTACTATCCCAATCATCGTACCATACTCTCATGGACAAACCCTTCCGTGATTCCTCTTCACATACTGTAGCTCGTGAGAATAGCTATACCTGTTTGGACATCTGACACACACACACACAATCTCCGCAGAGGGCTGCGCGCGGGCCAATGTGGATGGCAATTCTACCAGTTTCGTGCATCCGACATGCACGATCTCTGCAAAGAGTCACGTTTCAATGGACGTCGCCGGGCTGTTGCAGCCTCCTTCAAGAGAGAAAAATAAAAGAGTAATAAAAAAACGTGCTTTGTAGCAGCTCAAGGAAGTTGATCACCTGCATGCCTGTGCGTAGATAATATAGATAATATAGACGACGTAGAGGTTGATCACCTACATGTCTACACCTGCGTAGATGATGTAGATGATTTAGATTATGTGGTTGATATAGATGATGTAGACAATGAAGATGATGTAGATAGTGTAGGTGATGTAGATGATGTAGAAAATACAGATGATGTAGGCGGTGTGGATGTAGATTATGTAGATGGTGAAGGCAATGATGATGATGATGATGATGATGATGATGATGATGATGATGATGATGCTGGTGGTGGTGGTGGTGGTGGTGGTGGTGATGATGGTGATGCTGCAAGTCATGATGTAGGTCATGATGTAGGTGGCGATCAAGGTGGCAATCAAGGTGGCGATCAAGGTGATGATGTAGAAATTGCAGTTGATGTAGTTGATGACAATGATGAGCACGATGCAGGCGATGCAAATGATGACGTTGATCATGATGCAGGCGATGTAGATGATGATGTTGAGAGGAGGCAAACAGTTGAAGTTGGCAGTAGTTCTTTGGGAAAAACTCTTCGCAGGAGCTTTCGGGAAAAAAACATGAAACACATGATTTTATGAACATTTGAACATTTGCACATGGAATTCAAGTTCATCCTGGTTTCAAGAACACACAGTTGACAATCAGTGGCATGGGTAACACCCGAAATCAATGATTTGCTTGGAAAGGAATCTCTCTGCATGCATGTCGAGCATGTGATGTATGTTGTTTTGAAAATGGAGATCCAGCAGAAATCCAGCCCCAAAGGGAATAGAACACCGGTGAGAAGGGAAATACACAAAGAAGTGCTCCACAAACTCAAAATCCAACGCCCCCACAGCAGGGCTTGACACGAAATCATGGATTTTATCTGGAGACGTCGTGTCCCCTGTGTTGGAAAGCAGCGTGCTATTGTTTTTGAATGAATCAGAAGCTGATAGCTAAGGAGATTAATCTTCAACCCCCGAACACATCTTGTCAATCCAACATTTTGGCTACTTGTGGCCCATCTTGCTCAGACTCTTTAGACCATGTGCCCTCCAGTTTGCATAGTAGCCTTCTTCCTGTGCAATGCAATGTGTGAAGAGCAGCATTGTGGTTGGTGTGGTTTTGCTGTTGCTGTTCAACTGCTCAACTGCTCTTTCTGTCCTCATGGTGTTTGATGTTTCTTCTCACAGGCCATGTTTGCTCTTCTGATCTTATTGTTGACTCTGTCCCACGGACTCTGGCTCTCTTCGATATCCAGGTTGATCCTCTTTCCCTGGCTGCCAAGGATCTTCTCTTCCTTCGAGATCTCCTTCTCTATCTTCGTATATGTTCTGATAGAGGCCGGCCACAAAAGGTTCCGCTCTGATCAAAGGCCTTGGTTTAACATGATAGGGGCACTCATCCAATCAAGACCCTGCATCTGCATCACCTGCATTCTTCTACTTGGGTCACCACCGACCAAAAAAATAGGTGACTTTGATTCTGACAGAACATATGCTTTGGATTGTTTAGGCATATTCTACAGTAACACTTTTCTGATGCCTGTCCTGCTCTGTACTTTGACATCTATAACCTGACATGTAGTCTGACGCATTCTTTGATATTGAATTAGGCAAGCATTCTGACATCAACTCTGACACAAAGTTTGACATTTGATCTGGCAAATCGCATCTGACATATATTTCGACACTTAATTCAAAACTTACTCTGGCAAATTTCTTTATGTGACATTTTTACTGAGGCATCAACATTGATATAACGTCTGCCATTTCATGTGGCAAGCCCCTTGACGCATGTTCTGAAATAAGGGGGTTCCTAAAATGGGGCACCCCTAAATCATCAATGTAAAGGAGTTTCCACTATAAACCACACAGTTTGGGGAATCCCCTATGGCAACCCCTATATATTTTAACAGGTGCCTGCACCAATCCCGGGGAAGGCTTCGCCAAAAGCGCCGCAAGATCCGCAGGATCGGTCTAGCTACGAGGTCCGGTAGGGCAGACAAAGTCTGACCCTCATCTGGCAGGTGGTGAAACACGCTTTTGGACATGGAGTGTTTTTTTTTTACCAGGTAGAAATACCAAAATGTCCGACGTCAACGCATGTACTTTTCTTTCAGGGAGGGACTTGGGACTAGATTCAAACCAGGTGTTGGGGCCAGGTGGCAGAAAAAAGTGACGGATTTTAGAAAAACATTTCGACAAACATGTGCAAGGATCAAACAATGCATTTGTTTGGAAGTTTTCTGCGTGTAGAATCATTTTGCTGGCTGCTAGCAGCTCTTCAAGGTGCAATGCGTGCAATACGTGTAAACTCATGTGGTTGGAAGGACATACAGGAAAGTGGGTGGAGGGGTTGTGAGAAACTGGCTCAAACAAAATTAAGTCCTTCCTTCGTTCCTACCTGCCTGCGTTCCTTCCTTGAATGTTGTCCATGTATGTTTTTTCTTGGACCAATCTTGCATGTAAAAAGCTCAAAGCACCTATTTGTCACACAAACAATATCAACAACAAGTTTTCGATCAAAACACACACACACACACCTCTTTCCCTATACGAAAATTAATTTCAAACGCCTCCAGCAATAACGTTTTGAGATCGGGGTAGCCATCGCAGGCTCCGTCATGCCATGACACAAGACGGAGCTGCGTTCCTGATGGGCTAAGCACAGGACTTCTTGCGTCGTTCTTGATTATATGTTCAAAAAAAAAATTGAGGAGAGACTTCAAAGCATCCTTCTTGGATTTTGCGGAGTCCTTCATTCTACATTCTACATCAGACCACGGGGTCACCTGGTATGTGGGACCTTCACGATGGTATCTAGAAACCTTACCCGTGCTCCACGCACGGGGCGAACATGTCCAAAAGGACAAGGCCTTCCTGACAGTATGACCAAACCCTGTGCTTCTGGGAATGGTGTTGCTGTCTCCACCACGATCAGAATGTTCCATTCGAATTTTGGTTCTCATGCAGCTGTACCCACCCAACAAGTGATCAAGAGGTGCAAAACACAAGCTTGCAAAACAGAAACCAAACACATCTTTTCTCTTGGTCGAATCTCTTGATTTTTTCCCCTCTCCGCTGCTTCTGCTCCACCCCTCCCCTGAGTTTCCCATGGGGTAGCTCTCCTTTGAGTTTGTGATTTTCTGCAGTCAGCTATTTCAACCCATCTGCAGTTCGGAGTTTCTCAATTAATTGTCTCGTCGTTTATATTGGAAATCTGTCCTAGTCATACTCAACTTGGAAGCCAGGGGTTGTGAGCCTCAATCATTCCTTGCAATAACAAGGTACGGTATTACAATGAAACAGCTGTTCGATTGCTGTCTTGATCCTTGCGGTGTTCCTCACGATCAACAGTATCAAGACTTTCAAGGTGGCAAAAAGATAAATGTTCAAACTCTTCCTTTCATGCGTACATTCTGCAAAGGAGGATGTGGGTGAGCGATTGCTGGCTCTGTCAACACCGCATCGGGGTACTGCGGACATCCCACCGCGACATCCCTAGTGCTCTCAAGCGGCACTTCGTCTCGGTCGACAGCAAGACCAAGGGCATTCGCCGGATCCTGGTTCCTCGTCCGGACAAGGACCGAATTCAAGGAATCAACCTCAGTATTGCAACAACGTGTGGGTTTCGCTGTTTCACCGATTAGTAAAACATTTCGGATGCATAACTCGGAATCTTTGGGAGATTTTTGAAATGGGCAACCCCAACATCATCCAAGTCATTGTTCATTTGAATATGTATAAGAGGGAAACCAATGGTCAATCATCTTCATCCAGGGTGTCCCTGGTGGAACAAAACTATTTAGGCTAGGAGCGCAGCAAGACGAAGTGTACCGAAACCAGAAAGTGTTGAAAGCAAGCGCGGGAAACCTTGGTCATTCTGAAATCACAGGAATCCTCAAGATTTTTTGAAAAGCCACCGTCACGACCGTCGAAAGAAATGAGTTTTCTATATATATATATACACATATACATAGTGAAACAAGTCAATGAATAGAAGAAATCTACATATGTCAAAATAAATTCAGACATATGTAAACATATACATATATCATATGTATATATGTATGAAAAAAGTATTTACATTCTATACACAAACATGTATGTATATCTATATAGTTTGGTAATATATACTGCATGTACAAAAACAAATCAAAATTGCAATGATAACATAAGCTGAATGAAAATTGCAAATATAAAACAATCAACAGATAAATAGAATATATTTTAAAAAAATGTAATACATGAAGTGGAATATAAACATAAACAACTGCAGGATATTTGACACATATCCCAACATATCAAAGACATTGATATTTTTGCAATGAAAAACATAAATCTTTCAAATATCTCAAATGAATCGAATCGCGCCTTCATTTGTGCTCATTCAAATGTGTAGAACACATCGATATGCAAAGTTCTTGTGGCGACTGTTGGGTTCTAGTGGATTTTGTAGTCTTAGAATGGTGTATGTTTTCCTGGCGGATTCTTGGGTAGGGCGTGTCTTTGGGCAAGCCTTACCTGAAAGTCAATAAAAACACACAGAAAACGAGATGTTTTTTCTGAGCAAGTGCTAGACTTTGGAGAAAAAAACACTTACATGATGTACAACATGCAAATATAGAATGTGGATTCACCTTCATCATTTTCCAGTTTGCCATTGCCCGCGAAGTCATGTGAAGCCGAACTGAAGTCATGTCATTGAACATACGGCATTCACATACAAAGAACCCACTGAACTCAGCCCCATGGACTCAAACTGCTCCGGCTGACCAGTTTGACAATCAGCCCATACCCTCTGGTAAACTAACATAGCTATTGAAAATTGCTATTTATAGTGGATTTTCCCATGAAAAATGGTGCTTTTCCATAGCTATGTTAGTTTACCAGAGGGTATTCTTTGCAGAGAATGCAACCAAGAATCAGAGTCGGTCCTGGAAAGGGAGCCCATTGCGAGATCCCATCTCCGATTGGGCAACAGCAAAGGGGCAATGACGCCACAAAACTGCAGAGACAAGACTTTTACAGAGTACGGTTCTTTTAGGACTTTGGCAAATATCAAAAATTTGAGGCAATGTTTCAAGCCAGGACTTTTGTTCCGATCTTTTTAACAACCAAACCAAAGCTGACCGACGAACCACCCAGCATCTCGTCCTAGCTGGGCACCATCCAGTTCCAACTCGAGGTCTTCTAGCGCGCAGTCAATGTCTGGATCAGGTATTTCTACAAAATCCGGGCAGTCCAAGGTGAACGGAATGAAGGTAAGCCCATCCGGCGCAATCTCCAACCTTGGGACAAGATTGCACAGCACCGAGGTTCCGGCGAGTTTCCTCCGCCCTCCGCCCATTCCATGGCCAGGAACCCGCCGGGTCCAAACTCCAGCTCCGGGGGGTCCAAAGATTCACCTGAGACCAACGAGATTTTGGGTAAGAAAAAGACAAGCCTCGGCTATGTCGGACCCCAAAACCAGGGTTTTTGAATGTGTCAATTGGGTGAAGGAATTGTTTGGCCACAAGTTCGACACCTTTATTTTGTAAGTTATGCATCATCTGTAGATTTCCAAACTTCTGTAAAAAGATGCATATACTGAGAACAAGATGGAATAAGGACAATGCTTTCGATGGTCCTGTCGAAAGAATGAGTTTGGGGAACAGCTTTCTTACAGCTCTATGATATTGCTAGGTGTATACTTATCTATATCTAGATCTATATCTAGATCTATATCATTCTATATCTATAATATCTATATATATATATATGTATGTATCTATATATACTATATTTTTGTACCTGCAATATAGATACAGATGGTTCTGTGCCACATGTTCCCACACCCCACGACGCGAGAACATGACGCGTGGGCCAAAACAGTGGAAAACATGTCTATAAACGTCCATTACATTTAGTTTCACCGTGTACTTGATTTATCATGTCATGTGTTTGTCAGGGCGTGACGACATGACACGTTGATTCGAGCCTTCAAGTGCCTAAAGAAGATGTTCCTATATTGCAGGGCAAATATATATATATATATAGATATATATATATATAGATACATATATATATATATATATGTTCCATTATTCCTGTCCTGTTCCTTCTATGTTCTGTCCATATTGCAGAGCAAATGTGGCAATAAATGCCAAAATACAGGCCAGAATACAATAAATGACACATGAAATTGTCCAGATCACACGTCAGAATTTATGTCAGGATCACAGTGAGAAAAAACAAAAGTATTTGATGAATGTCAAGCTACAGGTCAAACTAATTATATATCAGTATATGCCAAAGTATGTGTCAAGGGAAATGCAGAATATGTTTTCGTGAACATCAGAAGTATGTCAATAGTATATGTCAGAATAACGTTCATGCTGTATGTCAGAACAAATGTACCAGTAGGACACGTAAGCGTACTTCTGTCACAGGGTATTGACTAACGTGGGGATTACCCCAAGTAACCACCTTCTACGGCATGGGCGGTACCTTCACTCCAAGCCTGAAGAAACCTGCATACGGAGTGTGTAAAAATAAAGCAGAAAGATGGACGGCACAATATTTTTTCTGTAAATACAATCAAAAAATGCTGAAGGTAGGTTCTGGTGGGAGGTTGATACATTATACATAATATATACATATGTATATATATATATATTCAACTGCGACATGAATGTGCAAACAAAAGTCTTCAAAAGCTACTGCCTGTGTCTTGTCGGCACCCAAAACATCCCAAGACGTTTGATGCTGTCCACTCCTTCCCCTGGTTTTGGTGCCGTTTTGGTACCCCGCAGTTGGTGCCAATCTGCACCTGTTCTTCTATGTCGCGCGGGCCCTTATAAACGACTTTTTTCCGGCGCCGAACCACAAAAGCATGTCTTTTCACCAAAGCAACAAAAAAGCATCTAAAGGACGGTATAAGAAGTATTGTATATTGTTCACTAGCAAACATTGATGTAAGCTGTTCTGTTGTGCGTATAAAATGGGTGGTATTCTTTGCAGACCATGATTTATTATCCTGAGGGCGAAATCAAATGAAAAAGCAAACACCTGGCAATGTCGAAATCACCATTCCAGCATAGTCCAGCTGCTGCACGTTTAGCATTCAGCTAACATATGCCAACACCATATTACTTCCTGGGGGCAACCAAAAGTTCCGCCCGCCACGAGCTGACAACCAAGGTACTGGACATTCTCATGGCCAGCTTCCATGTTCCATTCACCCGTTCTCCGTTGAAAGGCTTTGTCTGCATGAAGAATTGTAAAGACACGTTTTCTTCAGAAATTGGGACGAAGCCAAAATCTTGTTTTCGAATCTGAGCATAGCCTCTGCCGAAGAGAGTGACCGACTGACCTGGTTACTTTGTAGATCAGGTAGTAAACTAGTAAACCAAATAATAGACCGTCTCATCAACCAATCATCTGTACATCATCCCAAATAGGACTTTACGAAATAAGAAACCTCTATTTGGGATGGCTTACTACTAGATTTACCACCTATATAAACACTCTAATTCTAAGATTGATCTTCGACCACAAAGCTGCATGAAGGGCCAAGTGAAGCTGATGAGTCATGGCCTAAACTGACAATCACAACTCTTAGCAGCCCGGCCACATTGTTCTGCCAAGGTTGGCTCGCCAGGATGTGCTTACATGGTTTTATGACCAATTCATGACTGAGGCGGGGTCCTCTTTGTGTCTGCCATGAAGATTTCTTAAGTTGATCCCATCTTTCTCTCTTTGTTAAGGAGAGTTGAATATAATCTCATGAAATGTAGCCGCCAAAAAAGCATCAACAAATCAAGAAAAAACATTCTCTCGCGATCAAGATGATTCATGTTGTACTCGAACCTGGCCATGGTTACGGTGTTCCAACCGTCGTCCGTTGACATTCCAAGGCTTCAGCCAAGCAACTGAGCACTTGCTCGGACCCCCCATCTTTGCTGAGACTGAACTCGATCAATATGATCGATGCTTCCCGCATATTCAAAAACCTCTGTTTTGGCACGCGGCCGAGAATCTCCAACTGATGCACCTGAGGCAAAAGAAGGCACCGAATGGATCCGACAGCTTCTTGGCTTCTGAGAAAGAACAGTCCCAGCACAAACGCGACGAAGAGTGCATGCAACGTTTTCGTTCTCAGTCTCTCTACAAATGCCAACTTGCAAACACTCGATTGGATTTTTACATATTCTGCACAGAAGTGCTGTTCCAGGATGAAACTGCTCGCTGACACATGGCCATATCCACCACGGGAGATGTACACACAAAACCCCGAACTGTGCAATCACATGGAAAGGCCTGGTGAATGTAGGAAACCTTTGATATCCCTCAATAAACTGCACCCAAGAAACAAAACATCAACTTGAGGATGGTTTGGGGGTGTTCCCACTTACGATCCACAGTGTCCAATTAGGTCCATGAGGTGTGTTTCATGTTACGTTGCCTCGCCTCGCACAAACATGCTCACTTGGGGGAGCTGTGTCCGTGGGGCCATAAGTTTTAAACCTCGACAACATATGACAAAATGAAGCTTTAGATGGTAAGTTCTCATGTGACAGTTGGCAGAAGTTTCGCATGAGAAGTGCAGTGTTTGGTCAACCTGAGATTACTGTCTGAATGTCTTCCGAGAGTGGTTCATTTCACCACTGCAAAGTGCCAACAAGAGCACCCAAACACATGAGTCTGGCCATAGGTCATAAGAAAGTTTCCAAGAGTGCCCCAGAGAGCACGGTGGACTTATTGCATCTTCCGTCTCTTTTTTCAGCAATAAAGTTTGTTAAAATATGGACTGTTTTGGGAAAGAACATTTGGGATAATTTGAGTTTTTGGGGCATGCTTTAAGGTCACTAGTTTCACGTTACTAATTGCCAGAACATCTTGGCAAGGACAGCTTGGCAAAACTAAATGTTGTCCTGTGAGTCAAACGTTCCGTGTCTTTATATACAAATGCTACATGTTTCCTACAGTAGATGTCTAGCTGGCAGGAGCCTTTCCAGGATCATGCTTCAGCCAGGGTCTTGTTGGTTTTCTTTGGCTGGATGTGGGACCGTCACGGCTGTCAAAATCATCAAGGACGCTCTTGAAGGAATTGGCATGGTGTGATGCTTATGTTTCAAAAAAAATTGGAACGGACAGTGTTTGTGAGGGGCCAAACAGAGCATTTCCCGACTGCGCGTGGCTGCTCCGATTAAATCTACATGTTGATTCATGATTTTCACGGTGAACTGGGTCATGCTTCAGTCCACCGATACAGTGAGTTTTTATTAACAAATCTGTTGGTAAAGTGTGGTTTCAGTCGAAACTCAGCTCTGATGTGGGACAGAGAAACAATACTTGCAAGACAGACGATTTCATTGAATCTTTGATGACTTGACACAAGGGTCTTGTTCGCAACGTTGGTTCATCTCAAGTTTCAACAAGCGCAACATGGAAACTACCTATATTGCATTTCACAACTATCAGGTGTCGGGCGCATGAGCTGAAAAATGAATCTAGAATGATGCAAAATGGTCTATTCTTAGGTAGGGACATAAACATTTGCACTTGGGAAGGTGCAGGTATGACGAGTGGTCCTTTGAAACAGCACCCTGCAAAACCGCCCTCTGACAAGATTGTCTTCCGAAACCCATTGGCAAAAAAATCTGACACAAATGTCTCATCACAGAATTTCTGCTGCTGTGTTTGACAACAATGTCCTACCATGATATTTTTCAGAAGTGCTTGCAAGAGTGTGCCCAAGACGTCCTACAAGATCTACGTGCGAATCTGTTATCAATTTTGCTGTTGCAGGTCTGTCGCAGGCGACTTCAGCACAGGAGGCTCTATCCTGTCCTTCGTTGCTGATCAGTTTCTAGGGCTACATCGTTGCAAATCATATGTTGTGAAATGATGGTATGAAGATGATAGTGGTATACTTTAGACCTCTGCGTGGTTCTATCGGACAGAAAAACCATGGTAGCACTAGCACAATGTTGCTGATGCTATTGCTCTAGAGCAACTCAAGTGGATTTCTGCGAAAATGTGGGATTGGCGCACTTGCCCAGCTCACTCCAACCTAGCGCTGAGGTGTAGAAATCTTTGCGTTTTAGAACACATGTTGCATGTGTTTTTTCAATATACAATTCTCTCGCCTTTGAACACCAAGATGGCCCAACATAAAGCCCCCAACATAGCTCTAACATGGCCTCAACATGGCCCCGATAAGCACGGCAGAAACATGGCCCCAACATGGCCCCAACATGGTTCTATCAACATGCCTAAACCTAGCTTGACCATGCTTGACCCAGGCCATCCTTGCAACCTTCCCCCAACCTGGCCAACCATCAGGGGTCAACAGTTGGCACTGAATATTACCACGGCACCGCAGCAGTGTCACCAAAGATGCTTTCAGGCGGTGGAGGCGAAAGACAACCTGCAACTAGGCAGTCGAATAGATCTTCCAAATGCACTTGAAACATCTTAAAACACCAAACTACTGCGGGCTACTGTGGGACACCCAGTGCATAGAGGTCAAACAATTCACTTTTTTTCAAAGAGTTACTTGAACCTTACCCAGAGAAGCATCGAGAGCACCTACGCCCCAGTGAAATGTCAAATTTACTCGCGAGGTGAGCCACTCCGAGATGGTCGTAGCTTGCCAACTGCATCCCAGCAACAGCTCGAGAAATTTTGGTACACCTCAAAGTCGAGGTCTTGTTGCCAGAGGGCGAAGCTGGTAGACACAGGACTCATCGCCTGCAACGCCAATCTCGGTGCTAAAGCAATATGAGGGCGAAATCAACAAACTTGGGCACAGGGGCCATGCTGCCATCGACAAACAACCACGGTGTGTGTGTGTGTGTGCCAATTCTGTGTTCCAGGTATCAATCTCAGGCAGTGGAAATTTCCGCTGCTGTCAGACCAATCCATCAATTCTTCACATTGTTTCATTCACAGGGATCCCATCCAGTTCAGGGTCGTGGGCACCGGCCTTCGCGCCGAATAACCCTACATATTGGCACCAACATTCACAAATAAGCACCAATAAATTGAATCCCCACGTGAAGCCATGATCATCTACCGCCATTCATCCGCCATGTTCTCTGTGCCAAGGAGCTAAGGGCTGCCGGCAAATGGAAGGACCTGATCGCCAATCTGCTGTTGCCACATGCGCGTGGGTCGAAATTGGGGTAGAAAAATCCAAGTAGTAACAAGCCTTCAAACCTTGAGGGTCTATAGAAATCCCCGACCTTTGGATGACTTGGTCCTGAGTTCCTGTTTTCAGAATCTGGATGATGTTGCAAGAATACAGCCATCTGACTGAGAATTCGCCATGGAGAAGATGGATATCGGCATTCCCAGCAAATTGATACCAAATAATGACCGGCAACGGAACCCACAAAATCTGGTAAATACAAGCACCCTGTGAGCGATACTGACGCCCATGAACCTCACCTCTAAAGCCTGCGTCAGTCAGCCTGAAAGAAATTGCACTTGGACTACTCGGACTAGGTTAAAAAACGACGATGTCTCACACACCCCAGGCGAATCAAGGCAAGGATCTCTCACAATCCCTCAGCGCAACGCCAGGCAACCCACTACAGAAAGAAAATCAACCCATGATTCAATGTCCAACAAACAAAATCCAAGGTTCCCAACTGCCACTTTGCTATGACTGAAACAGCATGTACATGCTGTACATGCTGTACGCATTGATTGAAACAGGGCGTTGCTGACATTACTTTCCACATGAATCCAGTGGGTGGTTGCAAGCTTCAGAAGGCATTCTATCTATCTACATACTTCAATCCGTCATTGCGTTGTCCGACAGGTCTGAAATTGTCGAAAAGGTACAGATGGCAATTATAACGAATTATACACAGAACATACCCAGTTCGTCTGACTTCAAGCTGATGAGAATTCAACAAGTCTCCATTTTGGCACCTGAACATAGGAAGACACAAATAATCGCGCTTTGGGTTTCCGCGAACGCCGCCGTTCGTCCAAGGTTCTTCACGCCAAACTCCACAGAACCCTCAAGGAATGTGCCACGTTGGCGCGTGCGGATGATCAAAACAAAGGTTTTGGACGCCAACGAGTATCCCACAAGGTTTCCAGCCTGACGGGTTCAATCTCGAATCTCAACCAGCTGCTATTGATTCGAATGAATGCACACTTTGGAAGCGCTTCCAAATTTCATGTCGCTCCATGTCAAGAAATTTGCTAAGTGCAATCTTCCTCAACTTTCGCAGTGCCATAGCTTGACGGAGAGACTCTGGGACAAAGTCAGGGCATTGTCAGCAAAGAGCTGCAAGAGTAAATTAGATGAGTCATTACCTGTTTAATCCTGTCTAGTACATTTTTGTCCCCTGTTTATTCTGGGCAGTTCATCATGGTGTCAATTGGCCGCTTTTTGGCGGCGCCAAGGTGCTGAACCTTTCTGGAGGGAGATAAAGCCGAAGTCGCCGGGAGAGCCATTTCCCGTTACCTCAGGTTTCGTACCAATGTCGATGTCTGCGCTGATTCATAAAATTGAAAGCAAACACGCTTTGACATCAACAGTTTTTGCAGTGCATCAGCCGTGTTAAGGAAAGAAGGGTAAGTTTGGACAATTCTTACATGTAAGGAAAATGAATAGAAATTGGTCCCATGTTTTAGTTCTTGCTTGGTGAGAAATCTCCAAGTTTGACTTGCCAGATTGGACGCTGTAAACAAGAGGGAATAAATGATTAAGCAGGTATGATCTCAACTATCTTGCTACTGTACTAATGTGTTCCTGCGCACAAGAAGCCAACTACCACCTCGTTTCTCTTCAGCGGGCTGAAAAAAAACCAGGCTCCAGCTTCGAATCTCTCTGCATATGTTCAGGTCGTATCCCCGCAAGGGTGGAAAGTGTGACAGCGAATGCACACATATCAAGTTCCAACCCTGGCACCCAGAGCAACTTCGTTTTGTTTTTGGTTGAGAAACATTGACTGTCAAACATGTTGGCCCCCACGTTCGCACATCCAAATAACACCCCCAAACAATAGATCATATACTTGTCACCTGAGGATGCACGAAACACTAGCTGTCCGCAGCGATATTGACTTTAGGTTTCAGGATTTAGGGTTTTAGGGTTCTGGTTTTGGGGTTCAGGGTTTTAGGGTTTATTGTGTTGGAAAGTTAAAACGCTAGCCCCACGCAGGGACTTGAGAATGTAAGGATGTGCGGGATCAGTGGTGGGCAAACATATGGCTTGCAGCGAACATGTTTACAAAACCACCAAACCAAAACCTCTGCACAGAACCCACACCGGCCCACACAGCGGAACCCACACCCGAACAGCACAGATTGCGGCAACTTCTAGGGAAATCAACAAATCGAAAATATGAAAAGTCCAACCATTGACATTCTACTATTGTTTAAAATGAAAAAAGAGAAGGTTGGCTTGACGAGGGTGCACAGTTAACAAATGCAGAATCGAGGATCGAGAATCGAGAATCGAGGATCGAGGATCGAGGATCGAGGATCGAGAATCGAGAATCGAGAATCAAGGATCGAGGATTAGAATCGAGAATCGGGAATCGAGAATCGGGAATGGAGAATCGAGAATCGAGAATCGAGGATCGAGAATCGAGAATCGAGAATCGAGGATCGACTGAAAAAAGAGCTTCCTAACTTCACCCTGACTCCGTCCTATCTTTTACTTCCAAGGCCTCAATACTAAGTCCTAACTTCCTAAATCACGTTTAAGTTATCCAATATATATATATATATACAGATACATATGTGAGCAAGAGGTTGTGGGGTTACATACACGGTTGGCTGCCTATAGCTAACCTAAGTTTTATTACGTTTAGCTAGTTAGAATATATAATATTATATTATATATAACTCCATAACTTCCAACCCACAGCCGAACCTCCAAATACCTCCCTAAACCGCCTAAACCTAGACTGGAACATCCCGCGACCTCCCGAACCTGCTTCAGAAAATCCTGCAACCTCTTGGAACCTCCCAGAACCAGCCCAGGACCAGCCCGGAACGAGAACCGAAAGCTGGATGGAACCTTTGTCTGGGCTGAGACCTCTAACCTTACGTTGTTCGGGGAAAAATGTAATTTGAATTGAAAATCAGTGAGAATTCAGGACGAAACCGCCATAAGCCACCTACTATTTGAAGTTGGAACATGGGCAACCCTTCTCGTCTAGTGGGAAAACAACATGACAATTGAAGAAAACCTCACCAAAAATATCAGTCCAAGGTTCGTCCATCATCTGGGTGTACTCAAACAAACCTCCTTCTGGCTCACTGGTATTGATGGGTCTCGCAACCGGATCCAGGAGTTCGACGCGCACGGTTTCATCAAGGCTTTGGACACTCAATTGAAGGGTTTCATCTGGGGGGCCAGGGCCGCGGATGAGAACTCTCACGATGAGCGTGCCATTTGCACAACCTCAGCTCACTCTCTCGCAGCTTCGTTCGGTCACCAGTTCAGTTAGGAATGATGATGTTTTTGGTGGCGTAGTAGAAGGGGGTACATTTCATCTTAAGAGTATGAACTATAAACATGGTTCCAACATGTTCTTTGTAGAACCTCGACTGCACCCCCAAGCCGGCTCTAACGGTGAAACATGGCTATTTAAAATCCTCCATCGGTAGGTGATTTACACCAAACGCAAGAATGTTGAAATCCACAGATTGTTGCAAAGTTTCTTTGTCAGGGGGCATACTCAAGTCGACCATGTGCATTTTCACCCTCCACTTTCACCCAAACAGCAGGACGTTTGCAGACTTTTTCCGTGTTCTGGGGATGGCATTTTGAATTCCCACACTTCAAATGTGAAGCCATTACCATATGGTGTGCCACATTCTCGCCCCAAGCTGAGACCCACAAATCAAGGTCGGCGCTGTAACAGCTGAGCTGCACGGGATATCGATTTCGAACCGGATATTTGTGTCTACCTTGTGCCACAGGAGTGCCCGGCTGATCCCCAACCTGTCATCCCCAAACCCATTTTCGGGCGTCTTATTCCCTAAACAGTGTGTTCACATTTGGGGTTCTTATGGTAATGGTTAAGGCCTGGTGCTCATTCAAGGTGGTCACATCCGTGTGCGGTATGACCCTTACAACGCAAAAATTCCTTGATCTTTCAAGTCTCGCACGACACGATGGCCCCTTCCGAAGCGCCCCGTATTCATTCTTGGAGTTATTTTCATTTTTCGTGGCACTCATCAGACTCTCGGGACGTTTTGCGGTTTGGAAAATCGCTTTGCGTGACAAGCGCAGGACATCGGACACTTTTCATGGGTGTGGCAGGCGTGGCACCATTTCTGATTTGGCACATGGTCATTTTTGCTTGGCAGGTGCAATACTTCGGATGCCTCGGGCTCGATTTTCGTGGCAGGCGCAGCACCTCCAAGACCTCGACGAAAAAGTCGCGGAAACCTAGGTAAATCGTTTTAACACACTCTTAATGTTTTTCATGGTGCGCGCAGTGCTTGGTGAGAATCTAATATGTGCTCACGCAACCCTCTGGGCACTTTGTGCGTGTAAGATTGTAAGATCGCTCTCGTAGTGGCGCGGTGCGCATTTTGAGATCCCTCGCGCAGCCTTCTCGGCACTTTGGGCGTGTCCGAGAACGCTCCCGTTGTGATCCGTTGTGGCACGGTGCTGATTCTGTCAAGGAGACCTTGGACAGAGATCTTGACAAGGAGATCTCTTATAGACAGCTTGCGCAGAGATCTTGACGATCTTGAGATCTCTTTTAGAGACCTTGTGGAGAGATTTCGAAAAAAAGATCTTTTACGGAAATCTTTACAAGAGACCTCCTATAGAGAGCTTGTACAGAGATCTGGCCAAGAAACCTCCTATAGTGTGTACCCGGACCTTGTACCGGGACCTCGCACAAAGATCTCTTGCATAGGTCTTGCCAAAAGGTACCTTACAGATTTTGCATCGAGATCTCTTTTGGAGAGCTTGAACAGGATATTCTTTTAAAGATACTTTTTCGATATCTCTTGCAGAGATTTTGTATGGAAATCTCATAGAGATCTCTTTCAGAAACCTTGTGCAAAATCTCCTACAGCGATCTTGCCAGGAGATCTCTTTTAGAGACCTTGTGGAGAGATCTTTTATAGAGATCTCTTACAGAGATTTTTACAAGAGTCCTCTTGTAAGGAACTTGTGCAGTGGTCTTGCCAAGAGACCTCTTTTAGAGAGCTTGTACCGGACCTTGTTCCGGGACCTTGTGCGGTAACCTTGGGCCGGGACCTTGCATAGAGATCTCTTGCATAAATCTTGCCAAGAGGTCCCTTACAGAGATCTTTCTTAGAGATCTCTTTGAGAAAGAATGAACAGAGATCTTATTTAAGAATATTTAAGAATTACCTTGTTTAGGGATCCTGTTTATAGATCTCTTACAGAGATCTTGCCAGGGGACTTTTTCAGAGACCTTGTCCAGAGATCTTGCCAAGAGACCTCTTGTAGAGATCTTGCACAGAGACGTTGTGAAGAGAACAGAGATCCTGCAAAGAGAACCCCTATAGTTAGAGAGTGAACAGATACCTTACTTAGAGAACTCTTACAGAGATCTTGCATGGAGACCTCCTTTAGAGACCTTGTACAGCAATCTTGTATAGAGATCACTGACGGAGACTCACCACAAAGATCTTGACGAAGGGAATCTACATAGGAGCTCTTGCACATGAACTTCTACACATATCCTTACAAAAGGGATCTCGCACAGCAGCTTCTACAGAGATCCTGTCAAGGAGACCTTGCACGCAATCTTCTACAGAGACCTTCACAACTCTATGTCATGTTCTTTGCAACCCTGTTTGGGGTCTCTTGACGGGATAATTTCTTCAAAAAAACAATGCCTAATAGATTTTAACCGTTTAATCCGCAAGAGAAAGGATCACGCCTTCTGCCATTGCCAAACCGTTCCTGGTTAAGGGCGGGGTTTCCAGCTCGGGTGAAATCTACAATGAACCAGTTGAGGCTCTTAGATTGAAATCAAAGTCCCAAGTATGGCCGGTAAAATGACAAGGCATCATGAACCCGTATGGTCAGGAAATCTGTGATTCCAAAAGATGATCCTGCAATCGTCGAACTAGTTCATCATTCAGGGATTAAAACGTTTGGTTGCTTGTCTTGCTTACTGGCATGTGCGCCACAAGAGCATCACTTGACTTCCGCATGCTTCTCAACCATTCCCAATCCCAGCAGGTTGAAATTAGTGTGTCTTGATGCTACCATCCATCATCCTGATCCCAGAAATCTGCTCACCAGGAAGGCTGCAAGTATTATAGTTTTAATTCTATCTATGGTTCCATATCAACGCAAACATGCTAACATGCTACTTGAATCATCGTCCTAGTTATCAACTAACAATGAACCCCGGTGTTCGCAACTCCCCCCACTGGGGATTTCCCATTCACACCTGCATTGTTCATCGAAGGAAGTGTCGTAGAGAAACTCCGAGTTACGGATGAAATGCAATAGCAGTACCCAACAAAGTCTTCCAGTCCAGTTGGCATGTTCCTAGAGTCACCATCCCACATCATCACCACCTCACATGAACACCAGCCCACGTCATAACCACCTCACATTGGCACCACCTCACATGAAGTCCAGCTGGCCTGTCCTGAAGTAGAGAAGAAAGAGAAGAGTAGAGCCGAGAAGTCTCAAGTCCAGTTGCCTGGAGTAGAGAAGAATAGAGTAGAATAGCGTAGGAAAGACTAGAACTGTAGAGAAGAATAGAGTAGAGTGGGGTAGAGAAGAGTAGACTAGACTAGAATAGAATTGACTAGGGTAGAGCACAGTAGAGTAGAGTAGACTAGACTTGAGTAGAGCAGAGTAGAACAGACTTGAGTAGAGCAGAGCAGGAGAGTCGAGTAAGGTAGGGTAGAATAAGGCAGAGAGTGGAGTTCACTAGAGTAGAGTATAGTCGAGCAGAGTGAGTCGAATAAGGTAGCATCGGATAAAGTTGAGTTGCAATGCTCTGTTGGTAGATCGCATTGGGGTTGCTACATCAAAGATGAGATTTGACAGTTAGAATTTGGGCAAAACATTTTTTTTCGGGTAGACGGACGTTCCGGTGCAGAGAAAAATAGGTTCGCTTGTGCGACGAGTGCGGGCGTCCTCGCTTTAGCGTGCAATCCTTCTCGATCTGCGCGTGCCCTGTGGCTGAGGTGTCCAGGTGACTTTTTGCCTGTTGTTGTTGACTCTGTGCTATGCTAGTTTGCACGTGTTGAGGTACTTCGTGCGGTGGAACTACTGCATCACGGCTACTTGTCCTTGCATCATGTGTTGCTATTGTATTGTGTTTTCCAACTCGCCTGTTGCCAGATCGCATTGGGATTGCTATAAAGATGAGGTTTGAATGTGAGGATTTGCACGAAACATTGTTTTTTTTCAGCCTCACGGACGTTCCAGTGCGGAGAAAAGTAGGTTCGCTTGCGCCAAGGGCGCAAGCGTCGTCGCTTTACTGTGGAATCCTTCCCGAGCTGCGTGCGCAATGGAACTGAGGTCTCCAGTCACTTTTCGTTTCTCCGTTGAAAGTGTGCTATGGTGTTTTGCTACTCAATCTCTGCAGATCGCTGGTGGCTGCGTCGCTGCCTCTTGCTGCTACGGTTGTATGCGGTAGTACTAGTGTCTGTTGCAGATGAGCATCGTAAATCTTATTGGAGTGGCTGCATCAAGGTTGCGATGGTGATGTTTAAGCAGTTTTTGTCCACTGGGCGCTCACGAATTCCTTTGCAAAGCTGTTCGAAATCCTTGTTTATTGGCTTTGGCACCGAGATCCGGTCTTGGAGCTGCAAGTTCTGCTGACTTTGTGTACATGAAAGCTTCTGTGTGTAAAAGTTCATCTGTGTAAAAGCTGCTCTGTGGAAAGGCGCCTCTGTGTAAAAGCTCTTCTGGGTAAGGGCTGCTCTGTGTAAAAGCTGCTGTGTGAAAATGTTTTTCTATGTAAAAGCTTCTCTGCGTAAAAGTTTCCCTGTGTAAAAGCTTGCTGTGTGTACAAACTTTTCTATGTAAAAGCTTCTCTGTGTAAAGGCGTGTAAAATCGACACAAAGTGACAAGGAAGTTGAGAATAGTTGAGAAGAGTGGACAAGAGGTGGGAAGAAGAGAGAAGAGTTGAGAAGAGGCGGGAAGAGGTGAAGCGAGTTGAGCTGAGGTGAGCAGAGATTAAACTTGAGAGCAGTTGAGAAGAGTTGTGAGAAGAATTGCGAAGCGCTGAGATGGCCTGAGAAGGGCTGCGAAGAGCTGAGAAGTGGTGGCCACAGTTGAAAAGGGGTGAAGCAAGATGAGGACGAATTCAAAAAAGAACTTGAGGAGATGTGAGGCTTCACCCCAACTCCTCTAGGCAGAACTTGTCGTTCATTCCTATAGTGTGACATGCCTTGCTGCTGGAAACTTCTGCCACCCCCCTCGTGCGGGTTCTACTCGGAACCATGGTCAGGAACCAATCAAGTCCTACGTGGAATGGTCATCGAAGTAGGTCCCTGTCTTCTTGGCGATGTACCAGACCATTCTCCAACAATGTTGCTTTGAACAGGCGACAGATGCTCAACATCTAAGCGCTCCATCTCTATTTTGGGAATTGAATCAGCATCAGGCAACAGAAAGAGAAAAAATGACAGCCCCTACCCTTGCAATAGCGGTTTCCAGAATCATCTGCTTTGAATTCATTTACAATCTACGAAATATCCCTAAAATATCCGCAGTCAAGTGCGCTGCCTGTCGACTTCGTGTCCTATGGCTATGCCTTCCCTCCCCGACATGTTCTCGACTCCCGCCTGTCCCAGTCTGGTCCCAATCTTCTTTTGCCACCGACCTCCCCTCGGTTTGGGTGCTCTTCTTTTGCCCTCTTGGCTCTTCCCGTTTCTTCTCCCTCCTTCGCTCTGGCTTTGATTCTTCTTCCCTTTCTTCTCTTGCCATCTTATAATATCTTATATAGTCGAAGGAAGTTTAGAAGCTAAACCTTCCGACAATATGGACAGATAGAAAAGCACAGCCAGGAAGGAAGTCAGAAGATGGAGAAACTGAGAAGATGAGAAAGTCAGAAGAGAACAGATGCAGGCGCGCGAAAAGGCAAGAAAGTCGCGAAACACTGTGTTTTTCCAATGTTTTGTGGCTCAGGAGGGTCGAAAAGTAGGCTCGCTAAAGCGGCGGGTGCGGAGACATCTGGGCAGATGAGCGATGAANCAATGTTTTGTGGCTCAGGAGGGTCGAAAAGTAGGCTCGCTAAAGCGGCGGGTGCGGAGACATCTGGGCAGATGAGCGATGAAAAATTGCACGCCGTTGAGGCGCGAAGCAGATTTGGAAGTAAAAAGTGTTGAAAACTGTCAGGTTCGGACCACTTTTAAAAGTTGCGATGTGGAAAAGTGCACGGCGTTGTGGCGCGAAGCACATTTGGAAGTCAAAAGTGTCAAAACACACCATGTTCGGAGCACGCTTGAAAGTTGCGATGTGGAAAAAGTGCACGCCGTTGTGGCCCGAAGCACATTTGGAAGTCAAAAGTGTCAAAACACACCATGTTCAGACAACTTTTGGAAGTTGAGATGTCGCAAAAGTGCACGGCGTTGTGGCGCGAAGCACATTTGGAAGTAAAAAGTGTTAAAAACTGTCAGCCTGGGACCGCTTTTGGAAGTTGAGATGTCGAAAAAGTGCACGGGGTTGTGGCGCGAAGCACAACCACAACCACAACCACAACCACTGCAACTGCAACTACAACTACAACAACAACAACAACAACAATTATAGGACCGGATAACCCCACATGTCAACTTCTTCCAGTACACACCAACAGAGGTGTAAAGAGCAGATGACAACATTAGAAGAGAGGAAG
>BGPT01001355.1:72438-89938 GCA_003297045.1 Symbiodinium sp. clade C Y103
GAGAACCCACAAGGTAGCATCTGACTGCAAGGAAGGAAGACGAACGAGGAGACTGGAAAAAATCATGAGGCATCATGAGGCAATAAATGAGACTGCGAAGCGGAAAAACATGGAAAGGGATAGGAGAGAAAATTCGTTGCCTCGGAGTCAGGAATCTTTAAAACCTGACAATAGCCAATTCTGTCTGACTGTGTTGCCTGACGGGTGTGACTCAGTTGTGACTTGACTTGCCAAATTCTAGCATTGACACTTGCGCTACTGCGCATCTTGGAGCATCTTGGGAACAAGATGTATAGAATTGTATAGAAATGTGTGTTTAGGACGCCAATGGACGCCAGATCGTTGTTAGAAGTCGATTCAAGTCCCAAAATCCAACTCAACTCATCAACTTCACCTCAAGGCTCCGGACGACTGATAGGAAAAGCTAGAAAGCTGGTGCGGTTGAAGTTGGCGTTGGGCCGGTTGGGAAGCCCTTTTGCCACCTGAAGTGCGATGCCAGGCACCCCATGTCTGCGCTGATTCCAACAAGAACAGCGCCATGTTTTGACAGTGCAGTGCAGCCATGGTGTTAAGAACAGACCAACTTTAGGTAATTCTGAAGTGTATCAAGAATCTATGTAGAGACTCAAAGATTGGTTTCTCAGATTAGACACTGTAAACAAGCGGCAAGGAATGATTGAGCTGCTACGGTCTTAAGTCTCAAGTCTAAACATGTCGTATCTATTTTGACAAACTTTGTTTCTGTCTTTCTGTCAGCTACCAACTTGTTTTATCCACATTGCGCTGTAAAAGTGGAATCCTTCGATCCATTCTTTCCAACACAAAGGTTACCGTTGTGAACGCTCATCAGAACAATCTGGGACACTAAGCATGGAAAAATGTCACTTACACTCAATCTGCAAGAATGCATGGAGAGGCACACTATATAAAGCTGTAACATGGGTAGCTCCTCTTGTCCAGTGAAAAAAAAAATAGAAATCACGAACCCGAATGCGCTTGTATAAAGAACGGTGCTCTGGCCTGCTCCACACACTGAAACCTCTAGACTGCAAACTCCGAAACGCACACTCTTTCATTCCAGGCTCTACACTTCACACTCCACACTCAGCACTCCACACTCCACACTTCACCTTCCACTTTCTAAACTGTACTCTTCACTCTACACTCCACAGTCTACTTTGCAATCTCTGCACTCCACACCCTACACTCTACCCACGCCACACTCGACAAACACCACACTCCACACTTCACACTCCACGCCCTTCGATCCACACTCCACTATCCACGCTCCACCCTTCGCAAACCACATTCAGCACTCAACACTGAACACTCCACACTGCAAACTCTACACTCTACACTCCACACACCACACTTCACTTTCCACACTCAACGCCTCCTTGACTCATACTCCACACTCTGCACTTCATCCTCCACAATCAACACTGCACACTCCAACACTCCACGTTTCAAAACCCGCACTCCACACTCCACAATCAACACTCCACGCTCCATCCTGAGCACTCCATGCACGCGCTGCACTCCACACTCCAACACTTTCACTGCACGCTCCACATCTTAAATTCTACGCTTTGACACTTGACACTGGACACTCTACACAGTCCAAATTCTTCACTACACTTTGCACTCCTACGCTCCGCGCTTTCCACAGTGTAATTACGCTTCATGCACAACCCTCCACACTCCACATTGCATCCTCCACACCATACGCTTCATACTCCACTCGCCACAATTCACACCTCACATCTTTGACCCCACACTCCACGCTCTACACACTCCACACTTCACCTTCAATATTCCGCAAACCACTCTACACACCACCACTCCACATTTTAAAAGCATTTAAAAGCCACATTCTACCCTCTACACTCTACACTTCTACACACACTCCACACGTCACACTCATAGCCCTTCACAATCTACACATCCTACACACTCTACACACTGTACGCACTCTACAAACCTTAAGCTCTCTACACACTGTACGCATTCTACATACTTCATGCACTCCTATACACTCTAAACCCCATACTACATACTCTATATTCTACACTCTACTCCACAGTCCACATTCTGACTCAGCATTTTACGTTCCTACATGCACGCCCTACACACTCTATACACACTATGCTCACACACAACCCTCACACACAACCCTCACACACAACCCTCCACGCTGCACATTCCGCGCTGCACACTCAGCACACTACATGCTACACTTCACACTCCACACTCTACACACTCCACACTGCACGCTCTGCATGCTCCGCATTCTCCACTCTACACTTTACACTTTGTACTAACCAACCTTACACTGTAATCTCTACAGGCCACACTCCCTCCACACTTCACACTCCACATTCCAACACTCCAACACTCAGGACCTCACACTCCATGCTCTACACTCTACATCACTCTACACTCCACACTCTTAAACTCCACTTGAACTCTTCTCTACGCATTCGGGAAAATGGCGAACAAGTCAAAAAGTCATTACAGCGAAAGGAAACCAACTCAATCTGAGATTCTTCTGAGGTCCCAGTGTAGTTAATCGTGCTTGAATCCGTTGCAGCTGAAATGGTCAGCGGAAAAAGCTCGATGTCAACCGTCTGGTCCTGGCTCTCGACATACAGCTCCAAAGAGTCATCGCGCTCACCATCTATCACAACTCCTGCTGAAATGTCTCCATCTGCACAACCTGCACAACTCAGTTCGCTCTGTGTTCGCTTAGTAAATGAGTAAAACTTGAGTTAGGCGCAAATCCGTGTTGTCTCTAGGCTTCCAGGTCTGCTTTTGTTCCTTCACTTTCGCCTAAAACGCAACCTTTGTGTTGCCAATGTTTATATACCCCGTTTCAGGATGCTATTGTGGATTCCCATGATTTCCAATTCTGAAGCTCTAAAGTACTGTATACATATTATATATACACATATATATATATATACACACACATTTTTTCTATGTATTATATTGTATATATATATATATGTGTGTGTGTGTATTATTCATATATATATATATATCGTCATATACAGTAATTAATGCGATATATTAACCCATTCTCCAAACAGGCACCCATAAATTTACATCACTGGTCACGATCAAAACTCCAGTGGAGCTGCAAGGGATGTTGGTCTGGAAATCAATGCGCGTTTCTACCTGCCAAGACAGTGCCCGGCTGATGCCCGGCCCAAGCGCATCCGCTTAGCAAGCGCTATGGGGGATGTCTATGGATGTCTTTCCAAACAAATGGGGGGTGCCTTCTGTCCAAACCGCTCCTGCTTAAGGGCCGGATTTCCATCTTCATTGAAACCTACAATGAACAGTTGATGGGAATATAAAGATATGTGAATACCCTATATACACAATCAAAGTCCCAATCTTGGCTGGCAAAATGACAGAGAATCCCGTTTGACACAAATCGTGACAAAGAGTTACTCCTGCTCTGTCTGCAAAGATGTCCACTGTACAGTGGGAATCTTTGAATTACTGTATATTGTTTGTGCGGCAACTGCTCAATTTTACCATCATCATCCCAGATACAATTTTTGTAAGCAGGAAGCTCCAAGTACTGTAAACCTTTCTATGACATTCTATGACATTCTATGACCCACTTCAAAATATTTTGACCCTATACTTCGACTTGGCTGATGGTCCTACTTATCAACTGGGTACGAACCCGGGAAGGAATTCCCCAACTTGGGTTCTCCCATAACTCTGTTGTATAAACAACGTTTCTTAGAATGGGAGATGTGTTTTCAGCATTCAAGCAGTCAGCTCCGTCTATATCTTTGGGATTGCGTCAGTGTCAGATTTTCAGTACCAGCTGCAATCTTGCATCCCAATCCCCTACGCCCTCTGGAGATCAGAAAAGAAACACATGTCTACCACTACTGTTGCAATGGTGGTTTCCGGAATGATTTGCTTTGGATTCGTATACTCTCTACCAAATATCCAACAAAATATCCTCAATCAAGTGTGCTGCTTGTCGACTTCGTGTCGACTTCGCGTCCTATGGCCATCTCTTCCCCCAACTTCTCTGGAATCATCTCCCGCCGGTCCCAGCCCTTTGCCATCGACCTCCCCTCGGTTTGGGTGCTCTTCCTTTCTCCTTTTCGATCTTTTTCCTGGTTTTGACCTCGTGTCTCTTCCCGTTTCTTCTCCCTCCTTCACTCTGCTTTGATTCTTCCCTTCTTCTTTTGCCATCTTCTCCAATCGTCTTTCATCTTGCGTCCTTTTCTTCCCTCCTCGCATCTCTTTATCACGTCCTTTCCTCTTTGCTGATCTTTCCTCTTCCCTTCATTTCTTTACTCTCCTTTCCCTTCCTCCTCTACCTATGGAGGGGTACTCTGTCGGTACCCCACTATATGCTGAAGCGTGAGGCTAGAGAAATGTGACAACTGGTTTGTCCGTTGTACCCTCAATTCATCCGAAAACAGCTCCAGAAACATTCTGCCACAAACAGCCCTTGAATTTGGAAAAAAAAATGCGGTCAAGGCACAACACCCGGAGGCGAAAGACGCGAACCAGCCGCCGATATCAATTCAAAGACACTCCCGCTCTGCGGACCAACCTGAAACAACGCGGACAAGGAAGGACATGGGAAGCATCAAAATGCTGTTTTGTTGGCAATCCTCAAATTGCACGCATGCATTCTGGCCGTGCTCAAAGAAATTACCTTATGTCGAGTGATCCCCACCGTGACCAATTAGAATTTCTGACAGAATTTCTGGCAGATGTACTGATAATTTTGTCTGGCATATCTCTTTGGCAAGGAAGAGGAGGGTCTCTAGATTTCATCACAGTTATCCTCTCCTTCTCTTCCTCCTCCTCGCTGTTGTATCTGGCGTCGTATCTGACACTATTTGGCATATTTTCTGGCATTCTATCTGGCAATCTTAATGGCATATGTTCTGACATTCTTTCTGGCATTCTATCTGACATATATTCTGACATTCTTTCTGGAATTCTATCTGATTTCTGACATTCTTTCTGGCATTCTATCTGGCATATCTTTTGACATTCTTTCTCGCATTCTATCTGGCATATGTTCTGGCATTCTATCTGGCATATCTTTTGACATTCTTTCTCGCATTCTATCTGGCATATGTTCTGGCATTCTTTCTGGCATATCTTCTGACATTCTTTCTGGCATTCTATCTGGCATATCTTCTGACATTCTTTCTGGCATTCTATCTGGCATATCTTCTNCTGGCATTCTTTCTGGCATATCTTCTGACATTCTTTCTGGCATTCTATCTGGCATATCTTCTGACATTCTTTCTGGCATTCTATCTGGCATATCTTCTGGCATTCTATCTGGCATCTAGTCTGGCATTCTTTCTGGCTTTCTACCTGGCATCTAGTCTGGCATTCTATTTGGCATTCTTTCTGGCACCACTGCGATCTGGCAGTCGCGGCTGAAGTCCGGCAGTGCCCACTGCGATCTGGCAGTCGCGGCTGAAGTCTGGCAGTGCCCACTGCGATCCGGCAGTCGCGGCTGAAGTCCGGCAGTGCCCACTGCGATCTGGAGCTAGCGAGGAGGACGCGGATGACGGCAAGGAGGAAGACGCGGGCAGCTCTGATAAAATCTAGCAACCCTCACCTGGCAGGTGGGGAAAAAATGTCTATCCGTTCAAGTCCATCTCCTGCCGTTATGGTCGAGCTGATGAACACAAACATTATTCCGGCTATACATCTGACGTCAAAACTCTATTCGAAAAACATGCAAGTTTCGACATTTTGTGGCTCTGGTGCTGAGAAAAGAAGGCAAGCGGTTTGCCACTCTGAAATGTACGATTGGGCCGATGGAATCAAAGTGATCTTTTGGTTAGATTCCCTAGACGTACTCCTGAGACACATCGATGCAGTAAATTCATATGACACCATTTAGGTGAAGCATTTGACGAGAACATCCTGCACGTTTGGAGTTGCAATATGTCTGTGGAGATCTTCTTACTCTGGAGAGCAGCGCCAATTGTTTCTTGGCAGCAGGTCATTTGAAAACATTTGAAAACAGAGAATTTGCATCACGTCACTCACCCCTTCAATGGTCTTCAATCAGATCCAGGTGGATAACTTCATCTCTCCATCCGGGTCCCTCCCTTCTGCTGTCCTGTGTCTCCCCAGGGAGTTCCACCCGTTTTCGTGATGAACAAACCTGAGTGCTGGAGCATTCCCGGCATAGGTCCGATAGGTCAATTCACTATAAATCCTATGTAAAAATCCACCATTCCAATGATCGTAGACCCATCGTGATCCCCATTTACCACCCACCATGCCATGCTCACCATCCTACTGAAATTCATGTGAAAAGGCACTCTACTCTCTCTACGCACCAGGCAAATCCAGGCAATTGATTTGTCTCCTCTCTATTTGTTGATAAGAAGGGAGGGGTTCGATCTCTGCAGCTTTCTGGGGATTGTTTCTTCACCTTGATTGTCTCCGACTAGTTCTTACAAAGGTGCGATGAATACAAACAGATTCCTGTTCCCTTCTCTTCATGTTTTGTATTCCTTTCAATTTGAACCCTTAACCCCCTTAACTGCCCTTAACTTCTTTCCTTCAAATAAAATACAGTCTGCTGTCTTTGATGATGATTCTAATGCATTTTTTGAGCTGGTCAAGGTTGTATTGAATAGAAAGTTGTTTGATTGAGGTCTAAAAACAGTAATTACATTAATGATGCGTAACTTTCACAACAGGGCGGTGTTGTCCGTATTTTGTCTGCTCTGACGATTTGCTTAATCAAAACTCAAAATGGTTTGATGTGTAAAAAAGGGCCAATTTACACAACAAAAACAACCAATTTGTAGAACGTCCAAAAATCCAATCCAAAAGGCCACCTGGGATTTGACTTCTATACCTATCCTGTCTTGGCTTTCCACAGGCCTACACATGTAGGTTTAAAAGCGAAGAGATTCTTGGCAAATCTGTATAGCATCCCTCCAAGAAAGTGGAGCATGAGTCTACAGCAGATTCCATCGATGATGCAACAGTGCTTGAGAAGATGNAATCTGTATAGCATCCCTCCAAGAAAGTGGAGCATGAGTCTACAGCAGATTCCATCGATGATGCAACAGTGCTTGAGAAGATGGTAATATTACTTCAGTCAAGTGTAGAACCAAATTATGCAACATGTTTTCCAAAGAGCACAGGAATTCTGCAACAAGAGTGTTTTTGAGAGTGCAACATTGTTCTCAAGTGGTCCTTCAACATGTGCAAAAACCTCTGTGAATACAGCAGACCATTCCTTTGAAAAATGCATGTGTNTGAGAGTGCAACATTGTTCTCAAGTGGTCCTTCAACATGTGCAAAAACCTCTGTGAATACAGCAGACCATTCCTTTGAAAAATGCATGTGTTTGTCTAAGAAAATCATGAAGTATATACAGTGGCCCTATGAAAACCAATGGCATTTTTGTATTACAAGAAAGTGTCATATTGCAATATCTTTCAGGATTAATCTGGATTAATCCAATTCTAAAAAACACCAAAACCAAAAGAACCAAAACAAACAAAAAACAAGAAAAACCAAAAAACAAAGATTTGGCAACTAGTCCAGAGACCAGAGTAGTTGGGAAAATATTGTTTTTTTTTGTCTTTGTTGTTTTTTTTTGTTTTTTTTGTTTTGTTTGTTTTTTTGTTTTTTTTTGTTTTTTTGGTTTTGTGACCATCGAAGTAGACAAAAGGCAGACAAATGCCCATAGTGTAGGCAATTCTTGAGACAATCGAAGCAGGCAAAATTGTGAACAAAAAAACAGTACATAACATTCAAAAAATATCCCCAAAATGTTGTTTCTTGGCGCTCACAACACCCCTTTCTGTTGTTTTAATGTTCCGCTTGATTTGATCCAGATCCTTTTTGATTTGCAATCCATGTTTTTCTTCCCTTTGTCATTCTTGTGACTCCGACCAAGGAAACTTCGCAGCCGAGGCTCGGAGGGGGTTGTTGTGGTTGTTGTAGGACCTGCCGGCGGAAATCATCTCCGCATGCGCCGCACACCGGGGGGCATGCGCCATGGATTGAATTTGTATCATGATCCCAGGTGGTTCAATAGCATTGTCTGCCATGGAAAGATCACATACCATGGGCTGCTGCTATGAACCTTTCGTAGACAAAAGTGAACGGTTGTTCAAATGTTTGGCTACCTGTATGGGAAGGCACATCATGCCAGTCATCGCATACCACAAGAGTGTGCCCATACCAAATTCTAACATGTTTATAGCAACGCTGGCATGAAATCTGACAACGTTTCAAATACTACTGATAGGGATTTTCCGGCCGGAACCAGGAACCGAACTGGATAGAAGGGCGTCCCATCATTCCGCCCTGTGCAAAGATGTGGCTAAGCCACAACATGCTACAAATCTTCTTGTTTGAAGCAAAGGGTCCAAGTTCAACCGATCAAGCATTTATCAACGAAAAAAATTGGAAATGGATACATAAATTATAGTATGTGTTTAGTTGAAAGGCATTGTTCCCTGTTGACGTATCCAGATCTCCCTGAATTCTGTGACGATTCGCGGCACCACGGGGTCTGAACATGTCTGAACCATGCACCAGGTTACAGCCTTGAGGTCGTGTCCAATGAAGTTCACCCAGGAATCATCCACCCCCGCTTTATGTATAGAGTGGTCATGGGTAGTCTGCCTTCATTGATTCCCAGAGTTATCAATCATATCTTGTAGCCCCCCATCTTTGTCAACTGCGGCGTTGTCAATCAGGGTGCTGACACTATCTAAACAACCTAAGAGACTCAAAGCTTCCAAGCCTTCAGCACCAGAAACGCAATGCATTGAAGCACAAAAAGTTGAGAAAACACACTCGAAAGAATGCAAATTGATTCTGATGGATGTTGTATTCCACTATATCCTTAAGATGTCATTTTATATTTTATCCTATTTTATCCTTATGTTTTTCCTAACGACAGATTCATTCTCAATTGATCTCAGAGCAGCCCCAGGTTGCCGTTCCGAGGCACTCGGGGTTGAGCTCGGACAGTCCCTGGGCACTGCCATCTCTATGCTGGATGGTGCTGGATTTACCAACGTAGATCCCCAAAAAAAGAGAACGAACCAAAGAACGGCAGCTAGACAAACTTGAACAAAGGCAGAGGTTATCAAGGGTTCACATCTGAAGTCAACTTGATACTAGAGCGGATCATCTTTCTGAGGATATGAATATAGACAAATGACAAATGGATGCAAATTGACTATCCCCTTAGCCACCTAGTATCACCTTGTTCACTTTTTNGAGCGGATCATCTTTCTGAGGATATGAATATAGACAAATGACAAATGGATGCAAATTGACTATCCCCTTAGCCACCTAGTATCACCTTGTTCACTTTTTCACTGCTCCCTTGAGGGTACGCATTCGTCCAAGATTCTCCACGCCAAACTCCACAAAACCCTGGAGAAACGTGCCCGGGATGGTCGCAANTTCACTTTTTCACTGCTCCCTTGAGGGTACGCATTCGTCCAAGATTCTCCACGCCAAACTCCACAAAACCCTGGAGAAACGTGCCCGGGATGGTCGCAAAAATGATCAAGGCAAAATCTTCTGAAGCCAATGATTTTCCCACCAGGGCGTCCTTAGCCACGAAGTACAACTGCCAAAGTTCGAAAGCACTGGTGATTTTGCATTTCGTTGGACATGTTGGACCTGAAGTCAGAAATCTCAAAAATACTTCAGATATCTTCGATGAAAAATATTGAAGACTATATTAAAGTCTACTTGCTTCAGTCATCAGTAGGATCAATAGGACCCCTAAGAAGAACTATACCGGATTCAATCGCAGATCTCTGTCAACCAGCTGTTGGCCTGAATGCCTTGCTACTTTCTTCAGGCGTTTCCAAATACGTCCCGTCACCCCATTCCCCCCAACAAGCTTATGAAATGCAATCTTCTCAGCTTTCAAAAGCCAACCAACGTTTGAATGTTTCGCGCTGTATCACTAGATCGAACCCACAGGTCACCATGGTCATTCAAAACTGAAAAAACACGTTTTCCAATGGGAAACGTTGGAAACTGGCAAGGTTGCAAGCAGGGAAGGTCTGACCCCAATATTTAAAATGCTTACATGTTGAAATCGGACACAGGCAAGGTTGCAGGCCCAGAATTTCCGCCCCAATTTCCTCCGAGGGTGCATTTCAGCTTGGACACTTTGGCTAAGCCGGTTCTGCTGGGCGATGCTTGTGTGTTTTTCGGTTCTCCATTTGCCTCCGGTTTCTTGCTCTCTCATGCTCTCTCCTATGTTTGCTTTTTCTGAAGCTCAGAAAAGGGAGATGCCATGCGCATCGTCTGGTTNTTCTCCATTTGCCTCCGGTTTCTTGCTCTCTCATGCTCTCTCCTATGTTTGCTTTTTCTGAAGCTCAGAAAAGGGAGATGCCATGCGCATCGTCTGGTTTGATGGTCTCAGACTAGCTCTGGACTTGGTTGAGAACCCACAAGGTAGCATCTGACTGCAAGGAAGGAAGACGAACGAGGAGACTGGAAAAAATCATGAGGCATCATGAGGCAATAAATGAGACTGCGAANGAGAACCCACAAGGTAGCATCTGACTGCAAGGAAGGAAGACGAACGAGGAGACTGGAAAAAATCATGAGGCATCATGAGGCAATAAATGAGACTGCGAAACGGGAAAAAAATGGAAAGGGATGGAAGAGAACATTCATTGCCTCGGAGTCAGGAATCTTTAAAATCTGACAATAGCCAATTCTGTCTGACTGTGTTGCCTGACGGGTGTGACTCACTTGTGACTTGACTTGCCAAATTCTAGCATTGACACTTGCGCTACTTACTGCGCATCTTGGAGCATCTTGGGAACAAGATGTATAGAATTGTATAGAAATGTATAGAAATGTTTGTTTAGGACGCCAATGGACGCCAGATCGTTGTTAGATTCCAAGATGTCCCAAGATGTCCCAAGATGTCCCAAGATGTCCCAAGATGTCCCAAGATGTCCCAAGATGTCCCAAGATGTCCCAAGATGTCCCAAGTCCTTCAACTCACTTCAGCTCAAGGCTCCGGAGTACCGGTAGGAAAAGATAGAAAGCTGGTGCGGTTGAAGTTGGCGTTGGGCCGGTTGAGAAGCCCCTTTGCCGCCTGAAGTGCGATACCGGGCACCCCATGTCTGCGCTTCCAACAAGAACAGTGCCATATTTTGACAGTGCAGTGCAGCCATGCTGTTAAGAACAGACCAACGGTAAGTCTGAAGTGTATCAAGAACAGTTCCATGTTTTCGTGCAGAGACGACTCAAAAATTGGTTTCTCAGATTAGTCACTGTAAACAGGACGGCAAGGAATGATTGAGCTGCCACGGTCTTAAGTCTCAAGTCTAAACATGTCGTGTCTGTTTTGACAAACTTTGTTTCTGTGTTTCTGCTAGCTACCAACTCGTTTATCCACATTGCGCTGTAAAAGTGGAATCCTTCGATCCATTCTTTCCAACACAAAGGTTACCGTTGTGAACGCTCATCAGAACAATCTGGGACGCTGAGCATGGAAAAATGTCACTTACACTCAATCTGCAAGAATACATGGAGAGGCACACTATATAAAGCTGTAACATGGGTAGCTCCTCTTGTCCAGTGAAAGAAAAAATCGAAATCACGAACCCAAATGCGTTTGTATAAAGAACGGTGCTCTGGCCTGCTCCACACATTGAAACCTCTAGACTGCAAACTCCGAAACGCACACTCTTTCCAGGCTCTACGCTTCACACTCAGCACTCCACACCCCACACTTCACCTTCCACTTTCTACACTCTACTCTTCACTCTACACTCCACAGTCTACTTTGCAGTCTCTGCACTCCACACTCTACACCACATTCCACTCTGTACACTCTGCACTCCATACTCGACACTCTACACTCTACACTCCAATCTGTACATTCCAACGAACCGCCCTTCACATTCCACGCTTTGCACTTCACTGTCCACAGGCCACACTCTACACTTCATACTCAAGGGCCTTGCATTGCCTTGCACTTCACAGTCTGCACTCCACTCTCCACACCCTACCCTCTACCCACGCCACACTCCACAAACACCACACTCCACACTTCACACTCCACGCCCTTCGATCCACACTCCACTATCCACGCTCCACACTTCGCAAACCACATTCAGCACTCAACACTGAACACTCCACTCTGCAAACTCTACTCTACACACGACACACCACACTTCGCTTTCCACACTCAACGCCTCCTTGACTCATACTTCACACTCTGCACTTCATCCTCCACTATCAACACTGCACACTCCAACACTCCACGTTTCACACCCCGCACTCCACACTGCACACTCCACAATCAACACTCCACGCTCCATCCTGATCACTCCATGCACGCTCTGCACTCCACACTCCAACACTTTCTCTGTACGCTCCACATCTTAAATTCTACGCTTTGACACTTGACACTGGACACTCTACACTCTACACAGTCCAAATTCTTCACTACACTTTGCACTCCTACGCTCCGACTTTTACACAGTCTAATTACACTTCATGCACAACCCGCCACACTCCACATTGCATCCTCCACACCCTACGCTTCATACTCCACTCTCCACACTTTACACCTCATATCTTTGACCCCACACTCCACGCTCTACACACTCCACACTTCACCTTCAATACTCCGCAATCCACTCTACACACCACCACTCCACATTTCACAAGCCACATTCTACCCTCTACACTTTACACTTCACACTCCACGCGTCACATTCATAGCCCTTCACAATCTACACATCCTACACACCCTACACACTGTACGCACTCTACACACCTTGAGCTCTCTACACACTGTACACATTCTACACACTTCATGCACTCCTATACACTATAAACCCTCCACTACATACTCTATACATTCCACATTATTCTACACTCTAGACCTCACACTCTTACACTCCACAGCCACAGTCCACATTCTGATTTGTACACACTACGCTCACACACAACCCTCACACAACCCTCCACGCTACACATTCCGCGCTGCTCTGCATGCTCCGCATTCTCCACTCTACACTTTGCACTTTGTACTAACCAACCTTGCACTGTAATCTCTACAGGCCACACTCCCTCCACACTTCGCACATTCCAAGACTTCAACACTCCGGACTTCACACTCCATGCTCAACACTTTACACTCCACACTCTTAAACTCCACTCTACACACCTCATCACACCTCCACACGCTACACTTCACACTCCACAAGTGACAGGTTTTACAGCCATCCCGGCTATCCCCAGACGACAGCCAACGCAAACAAGGCTCCACCCCCAGACCCCCAAAGAAAACGAGAACTCTTCTCTACGCAGTCGGGAAAAGGGCGAACAAATCAAAAAGTCAGTACAATGAGAGGAAACCAACTCAATCCGAGATTCTTCTGAGATCCCAGTGTAGTTGATCGTGTTTGAATCCGTTGCAGCTGAAATGGTCAGCGGAAACAGCTCAATGAAAACCGTCTGGTCCTGGCTGTCCACAATACTCCTGCTGAAATGTCTCCATCTGCACAACCTGCACAACTCAGTTCGCTCTGTGTTCGCTTCAGTACGATCAGTACGCAGCACAGCACCCGAGTCTCTGGGACAATAAGCAAATGAGTAAAACTTGAGTTATGCGCAAATCCACGGAATTGTCTCCAGGCTTCCAGGTCTGCTTTCGTTCCTTCACTTTCGCCTAAAACGCAACCTTTGTGTTGCCAATGTTTATATACCCCGTTTCAGGATGCTATTGTGGATTCCCATGATTTCCAATGCTGAAGGCCTAAAGTACCCTATTCCTATCATTTATATATAGATATAATATGTTTTTTCTGTATATTGTATATTGTATATATTATACATATATATATATATTATCATATACAGTAATGCGATACATTAACCCATTCTCCAAACAGGCACCCATAAATTTACATCTCTGGTCACGATCAAAACTCCAGTGGAGCTGCAAGGGATGTTGGTCTGGAAATCAATGCGCGTTTCTTCCTGCCACGGTGCCCGGCTGATGCCCGGCCCAAGCGCATCCGCTTAGCAAGCGCTATGGGGGATGTCTATGGATGTCTTTCCGAACAAATAGGGGGGGGGTGCCTTCTGTCCAAACCGCTCCTGCTTAAGGGCCGGATTTCCAGCTTCATTGAAAGCTACAATGAACAGTTGATGGGAATACAAATATATGTGAATACCCCTATACAATCAAAGTCCCAGTCTTGGCTGGCAAAATGACAGAGAATCATCATGGTCCGCAAATCTGTGATTCTTGCGAAACATAATATTGCAAACATTGAACGAGTTCATCCTTCACGGATTGCGGATTGCGACATTCTTTTGTGCTTGTCTTGCTCACTTCTGTGTGCGACACAAGAGCATCATTTGACATGCGCATGCTTCTCAACCCCAGCAGGTATTGTCTGCCGCCGTTTGACACAAATCGTGACAAAGAGTTACTCCTGCTCTGTCTGCAAAGATGTCCAAGCTGTACGGTGGAAATCTTTGAATTACTGTATATTGTTTGTGCGGCAACTGCTTGATTTTACCAACATCATCCAGATAGATTTTTTGGAAGCAGGAAGGCTCCAAGTACTGTAAACCTTTCTATGACATTCTATGACCCACTTCAAAATATTTTGACCCTATACTTCGACTTGGCTGATGGTCCTGCTTATCAACTGGGTACGAACCCGGGAAGGAACTCCCCAACTTGGGTTCTCCCATAACTCTGTTGTATAAACGACGTTTCTTAGAATAGGAGATGTGTTTTCAGCATTCAAGCAGTCAGCTCCTTCTATATCTTTGGGATTGCGTCAGTGTCAGATTTTCAGTACCGGCTGCAATCTTGCATCCCAATCCCCCACGCCCTCTGGAGATCAGAAAAGAAACACATGTCTACCACTACTGTTGCAATGGCGGTTTCCGGAATGATTTGCTTTGGATTCGTATACTATCTACCAAATATCCAACAAAATATCCTCAATCAAGTGTGGTGCTTGTCGACTTCGTGTCGACTTTCCGTCCTATGGCCATCTCTTCCCCCCTCAACTTGTTCTCCGGAATCATCTCCCGCCGGTCCCTGTCTCCCTTTGCCATCAACCTCCCCTCGATTTGGGTGCTCTTCCTTTCTCCTTTTCGATCTTTTTCCTGGTTTTGACCTCTTGTCTATTCCCGTTTCTTCTCCCTCCTTCACTCTTTCTTCCCTCCTCGCATCTCTTTATCACGTCCTTTCCTCTTTGCTGATCTTTCCTCTTCCCTTCATTTCTTTACTCTCCTTTCCCTTCCTCCCTCTTGCTTTCTCTTCTTGGAGACAAGCTTTCCCCCTACGTTTTGCTACTGCTGGTTCTAGCTATGGAGGGTTACTCTGTCGGTACCCTACTATATGCTGAAGCGTGAGGCTAGAGAATGTGCCAACTGGTTTGTCCGTTGTACCCTCCATTCATCCGAAAACAGCTCCAGAAACCTTCTGCCACAAACAGCCCTTGAATTTGAAAAACCGATATCAATTCAAAGACACTCCCGCTCTGCGGACCAACCTGAAACAACGCGGACAAGGAAGGACATGGGAAGCATCAAAATGGCAACCGTCTGGGCAGGACTGTTTTGTTGGCAATCCTCAAATTGCACGCATGCATTCTGGTCGCGCTCAAAGAAAAAAATGTCTATCCGTTCAAGTCCATCTGCTGTTATAGTCGAGCTGATGAACACAAACATTATTCCAGCTACACATCTGACATCAAAATTCTATTCGAAAAACATGCAAGTGTCGACACTTTGTGGCTCTGGTGCTGAGACTGAAATGTACGATTGGGCCGATGAAATCAATTTGATCTTTTGGTTAGATTCCCTAGACGTACTCCTGAGACACATCGATGCAGTAAATTCGAATGACACCGTTTCGGTGAACCATTTGACGAGAACATCTGCGGAGATCTTCTTACTCTGGAGAGCAGCGCCAATTTTTTCTTGGTAGCAGGTCATTGTCTTGAAAACATGTGAAAACAAAGATTTTGCATCACGTCACTCACCCCTTCAATGGTCTTCAATCAGATTCGTTTTGTATCCCGATGAATAACTTCATTCGCTCCATCCTGGTCCCTCCCTTCCGTTGTCCTGGGTCTGTCCAGGGAGTTCCACCCGTTTTCGTGATGAACAAACCTGGGTGCTGGAGCATGGCCGGCATCGAAGTCTCACCTCTTTGTCCCTTTGACATTCGACTACAGGTCAATTCACTAATAAACCCTATGTTTATCCACCATTCCAATGATCGTAGCTGGGGCATGGCCGCAGGATTACAGCGGAGACTTTGGTCAATGTGGAGCCAAAGGGTAGAATTGGATACCGTTGCCGGACCCACAAAAACTTCAGCGAACGGTGACCAGTTGGGGAAACAATCTTGACAAACTGAACAGAAAAAATGTTCGTATCATTTCGTACCTGCCATAACGAGTATTCATGGATGGTATTCATGCTTCTGACAGCCAGGGGAGATCTCGATGATGTTAAAGCAAACAGGAAATCGATTCTTTTGCCAAAACGCATTTCGCAGTGCTTTTGAACTGTCCGTCTGCGAAGCTTTAGACAAGCATCCCAAAAAAGACCTTTGATATTCCTCTCACTGCTTCCTTTGAGCCAGACTTGGCCAATATAATGTGACTCCCCTTGTTTTAATGTTCCGCTTGATTTGATCCAGATCCTTTTTGATTTGCAATCCATGTTTTTCTTCCCTTTGTCATTTTTGTGTTTCTGACCAGGGAAACTTCATTTTCAAGGTTGTCAGAAGACTTGTTGCAGCAACCGGGTGCTCTGGCTAGTCCCCAGGCCCTAGGCCAGCTGTAAGGATACAAGACGAAACATGACGAAACATGACGAAACCCTCTCATTTACTTTCATTACACACCATGGCGGCCCTGGTCAAAAGTCTCTCATTTCGGCAAACCTTGTTGATTCTGGCTTACGGCAAAGCTTGCAGAACTCTTACGTTCTTACGTGTTTCAAGGTTTCGCGTATGTTCAAGCTTTAACAAAGATCTTGCTTACGATTCGCTTGCGGCAAACGGCTGTCAAAATGTTTGCGGTATTCTATGTTCTCCAAGGTGCTTGCTTACACGATGAAAAACCAAGACAGAACGAGGGCGCGGAAAAGAGTTGGCGGTGCAAATCTTAGTGGGCAGAAAATAGGCCACCACCAGAGAGCATCAGAACCAAGACTAGTACTTCACTATTGGGTGGGCCCGGATTGTGCCCAATGGCCTACTTTTCGTCGGCGCCAATTCAAGCTTTAATTGAGTTGCCGAATTCGTCCGCAATGGAGGGCGGACTGTGCTGAGTTCATCAAGTTGGTTTTCCATTGCACCTGAAAATGGTGGAGCTCAGTGTGGAGCTCTACACTACGCGTGAATTTGGGATCCCTCTCAGTGACAAGTTCTTGCAGCCGAGGCTCCGAGGGAAGGGTTGTTGTGGTAGTTGTA
>BGPT01001355.1:94938-100912 GCA_003297045.1 Symbiodinium sp. clade C Y103
GACTTAGGGTTTCAGGGTTTAGAGTTTCGGGGGTTATTATTTTGGCTATAGCCCAACACAGGGATTTGAGAATGTCAAAGGATATGCGTGATCGGTGGTGGGCGAACATAGGGGTTACAGCGAACATGTTTACAAAACCACCATGCTTAAAGCTCCGACGGCACCCACATCAGATCCACACCCGAACCTCAAAACCTCCCTAAACGGAACATCCTGCGACCCAAACCTGCTTTCGGAACATCCTGCAACCTCCTAGAACCTCCCGGAACCAGCCCAGAACCAGAACAGAAAGCTGCACTGAACCTTTATCTGGGCTGAGACCTCGAAAAAAAGCTGTTCAAGAAAACCTGAACTATAACTAATCATAGTTAATTTGAACTCAATCTGTGAGAATTCACGACGAAGCCACACTCTATTTCAAGTTGCAACATGGGCAGCCCTTCTGGTCTAGTGGGAAAAAAACATAAGAAAGGAGAACTCACAAGAAACTTCAGGAAATCCATAAAAAAAATCCAAGGTTCGCCTATTCGCCCAACGTACTCAAACAAACCTCCTCCTGGATCATCGATTCGTGTCGCACGCAGATCCAAAAATTCGACGGCAACTGCTTCATCCTCGCTGACGACCATCAGTTCAAGGGTCTCATCTGAAAACTCATCACCTCGGATGACATCACCTCGGAGGACAACTTTCACGATCATCGAGCCATTCCCACAACCTGAGTTCGCTCATGCGGCGCGAGCAAATGCGAGCAGGTTCGGTGGGTCACCACTTCAGTTCGCTGGGGATGGTGTTTTTGGTCGCAGTTGAATGGGGTACAGTTCATCTTTTCAAGCTTGAGTTATAAGCATAGTCATATCATGTTCTTTAACCTTGACTGCACCCCTAAACAGGCTTTGATGCTGAAACGTGGCTCGCTATTTCAAATCCCCCATTAGATGATTTACACCAAGCGCAAGAATGGTGAAATCATGTGAAATCCTGTTCTGGGATGACCAAGCCGAGCCCCACAATGCCCCAGGTCGCTGCTGTACCAGCTGAGCTGCATGGGATGTCGGTCCGGAAAGAGATATTTGTCTCTACCTGGTGCCACGCGGGTGCCCGGCTGATGCCCGGCCTTTCATGCCCCAACACATTTGAGTGTCCTATTTCTTCGAAAGAAGAAGAAGAAGAAGTTACGAGAGTTGAACCCGCAAGAAAAAGGATCACACCTGTCATTGCCAAACCGTTCCTTGTTAAGGACGGGATTCCAGTTCGGTTAAAATTGCCATCGAATTACACCAGCATAGACCCCAGATAGCAATGAGTAACGAGACTTCTGTTAGTCTTTAATGTCGCGGTTTGTGATATCGTAAGTATCAAGCAACAGGTTGGTCCGGCAAAGTTCTTGGTTCACGTCCACGTGTATTTGTTTGACCGGATCCGAAGCTTGATTAAACACAAAAATACAGTATATCATATCTCCAATCCGAACGCAGAAACAAATGCAGCCCGTGCTGCTGTGGCATTGACAGTACCGCTGCAGTCATTCCCACTTGGCCATGTTCTGCTGAAAGTTAATTGACAAACACAGCTTTCGAGGGAGACAAGATAGGGAGCGGAAGCGAACGCAGCAATCATGAAGGGAGACAAGACTGGGAGACACAGCGGCAGAGAAGGCGGCATGAAGGGAGACCAGACTGAGAGACAAGGGGGCAGCGGCCAGCGGCACTAAAGGCGACGATCATGAAGGGAGACAAGGCTGGGATACAAGGCAGCGAAGGCGGCGATCAAGAAGGGAGACAAGACTTGGCAGCCAAGGCAGTGATCATGCACGGGAGACAAGAAGGCGGTCATGACGGGAGACAAGACTGGGAGACAAGGCCGCAGCGGCAGAGAAGGCGGCGATCATGCATGGGAGACAAAGCTGGCTGCAGCAGCGTTTTTTTCGCCTATCATGATCCTCTACATATAGAGAAGTAAGAAACTGTATACCTGACACTATGTGAGAGGAATGTGATTCTTCCCAGATTATCCTACAATTGCCTGCAATCATTGAACTAGTTCATCATTCAGGGATTTCGACATGTGATTGCTTGTCTTGCTTACTTACGTGTGCGAAAACAAGAACATCATTTGACAACAACATGCTTCTCAACCATTCTCAATACCAGCAGGTGTCGTCTGCCACCGACTGACAAAATCGGGACAAACAGGAGTTACTCCTGCTCTGCCCTGATCCTACCATCCTGATCCTAGAAATCACGAGGAAGGCTGCAAGTATCAATTTGGTTCTACGACCCCAGGTATCCGCAAAAATGCTAATTACTTGGATCACGGTCCGATTTCCCATTTACAACTGCGCTATTTTCCANAGTATCAATTTGGTTCTACGACCCCAGGTATCCGCAAAAATGCTAATTACTTGGATCACGGTCCGATTTCCCATTTACAACTGCGCTATTTTCCAACACATAGAACGGTCGCAAAAGTAGGTCCCTGTCTCCTTGGTATGATGCACCACACCATACCATACCACGTTCCAACAATGTTGCTTTGAAATGCTTTGAATGGGCGACAAATGCTCAACATCCAAGTCAGCTCCATATCTATCTTGGGGATTGAGTCAGCGTCAGGCTACACCTATGCCCTCCTATCCGGAGATCAGAAACAAGGGGGGGCCTGAGAACCCAAAAGCAAAACGACAGCAAGCAAGTCGGATTATGATGATTGGTTGACCAACTTTTGAACATGGGAGATCATGAAGGCTCGCGTTTGCAAGCTTTGCGGCATTTTTTTCATGTGCGGACAGAGTCTACGCCGGTGGCCCAACTCTCTATGAAAGTAGACCACAATGTGGCCAGAAAGGAAGTAGGGAGGAGACGAGAAGATAAAACACCCGAAAATATATTGATAAGGGATGGTGATAAAATATGATGATAATCATGACGATGATGAAGATGATGAAGATGATGATGATGATGATGATAATGATGATGATGATGATGAAGATGATGAAGATGATGATGATGATGATGATGATGATGAATATGAATATGAATATGAATATGAATATGAATATGAATATGAATATGAATATAAATATGAATATGAATATGATGATGAAGATGAGAAGATGAGAAGATGAGAAGATGAGAAAATGAGAAGATGAAAAGATGAAAAGATGAAAAGATGAAAATGAGTGAGGTCTGACGCAGGTCAAACGTCAAAATAAAAATATTTGCACAATTTGAGGTTTTTTGTCCCCGCAAGAAATTTGCTACAGGGTTGGTACCTGAACGNTCAAAATAAAAATATTTGCACAATTTGAGGTTTTTTGTCCCCGCAAGAAATTTGCTACAGGGTTGGTACCTGAACGAAAGTCAGAATGACACGAGATGCGGGAGGTTTTACAGAGAAAATTTGAAACGCAAAGGCGAAGCCTTACACACAAAACTTTTACACAGAGCAGCCTTTGCACACAGACGCTTTTACACACAGATGTTTTTACATGCAGAGGCTTTGATACACAAGAATNACACAAGAATTTTTACCGACTGAAGTTTTTACGCCGTGCACAGAAACTTTTACACGCAAAAGCTTTTACACACAGAATCCTTGCCACAAAACACTTTACGCATAGAGAAATTCTTACACAGAGGAGCCTTTACACAGAGCACCTAAACTTTTACACGCAGAATTTTTTACACAGAGAAACTTTTACACACAGAACCTTCTGCACACAGAGGCTTTAGCACATAAGCTTTTACGGCGCAGGCTTGCTCATCGCCACCGGCTTCTTCTCCCCCCATTTCCATCCATTCCCTTGCGCTCGCGCCGTCCGCAGCCGTCCGCGCAGCCAAGCTCGCTCATCCCCTTCCCTTGGGCCCACGCCGTCCGCAGCCGTCCCTCGCTCATTCCCACCAACTTCGTCTTTCCCATCCATATCCACCCCATTCCCTTGCACCCACGCCGTCCGCAGCTGTCGTCCGCAACCGTCCGCGCATCCAAGCTCGCTCATCCCCGACCGGCTTCCCTCCCCATTTCCACCCACTCCCCCTATAGCGCCCACGCCCGCCTGCGCATCCAAGCTCATGCATCCTCACCAGGCCCTTCTCCCCAAGCCCATCTCCATCCATGCTCTTACACCCACGCTGTATCCCTACCGGCTTCTTCGCCCCACCATATGCATCCATTCTCTGCGCCCACGCCGTCCGCATCCAAGCTCGCGCATCAAGCTCGTTCATCCCCGGCTCCTTCTGCCTACCCGTATATCCACCCATTCCACGCCTTCTGCCCATCCCCGCACCCAAGCTCGCTCATCCCCACCGGCTTCTTCTCTTCACCCCACGCCGTCGTCAGCCTCTCATTATCCCCGAGCCGTTCTTTTTACTACCCATTTTCATGTACTCCCTTGCACTCACGCAGTCCATAGCCGTCCCCGCATTCAAGCTCGACCCGTCTCGTCTCCGCATCCAAGCTCGCCCATCCGCAGCGGCTCCTTCTCACCACCCATTTCCACCCACTCCCTGGCACCCACGCCCTCCGCAGCCGTCCGCGCATCCAAGCTCGCTCATCCCCAGCGGCTCCTTGTCCCCACCCATTTCCACCAACTCCCTTGCGCCCACAGAGTCCGCAGCCGTCCGCGCANAGCTCGCTCACCCCCAGCGGCTCCTCCTCAAGCTCGCTCATCCTCAGCGACTCCTTCTCCCCCCATCCATTCCCAAGCTCGCTCATATGCCCCAGCCGCCCGCTCATCCCCAGCAGCTCCTTCTCCCCATCCGTTTAAAATCATCCCATTTCCACCCACTCCCTTGCACCCACACCGTTTGCAGCCGTCCGCGCATNCAAGCTCGCTCATCCCCAGCGCCGTCTGCACCCTTCCGCGAATCGACCGTTGAAGCTCGCTATTCACAGCGGCTCCTTCTCCCCTTCCACCCATGTCCAACCACTCCCTTTCATCCACGCCGGCCGCAGCCGTTGGCTCCTCCACGCTCGCTCATCTCCAGCGGATCCTGCCCTTGCACCCACGCCGTCCGCAGACATCCGCGCATCCAAGCTCGCTCATCCCAGCGGCTCCTGCTCCCCAACCATGTCCACCCACTCCCTTGCCACCACGCCCCGCACAGGTCCGCGCAGCCAAGCTCGCTCATCCCCAGCGGCTCCTTCTCCCCACCCATTTCCACCGACTCCCTTGCGCCCACGCCGTCCGCAGCCGTCCGCGCATCCAAGCTCGCTNGCTCGCTCATCCCCAGCGGCTCCTTCTCCCCACCCATTTCCACCGACTCCCTTGCGCCCACGCCGTCCGCAGCCGTCCGCGCATCCAAGCTCGCTCATCTCCAGCAGCTCCTTCTTCCCATCCGTTATTTCCACCCACTCCCTTGCACCTACACCGTCCGCAGCCGTCAGCGCAACTGCCCCTTCTCCCCTCCCCGCCCATTTCCACCCATCCCCTTGCACCCAAGCCTTCTGCGCCGTCCACGCATCCAAGCTCGCTAGTCCGCAGCCGTCCGCACATCCAAGCTCGCTCATCCCCAGCGGCTCCTTCTCCCTACCCATTTCCACCCACTTCCTTGCACCCACACCTTCCGCAGCGTCCGCGCATCCGAGCTCGCTCATCCCCAGCGGCTCCTTCTCCCCACCCACCCCCTCCCTTGATGCATCCAAGCTCGCTCATCCCCAGCGGCTCCTTCTCTCCACCCTTTTCCACCCTTGCGCATCCGAGCTCGCTCATCTCCACCGCCGGCTCCTTCTCCCCACACATTTCCACCCACTCCCTTGCACCCACGCCGTCCNCATCCAAGATCCCTCATCCCCAGCAGCTCCTTCACCACACCCATTTCCACCCACTCCCTTGCACCCGCGCCATCCGCAGCCATCCGCGCATCCAAGCTCACTCATCCCCAGCGGCTCCTTCTCCTCACCGATTTCCACCGACTCCCTTGCGCCCACACAGCGTCCGCAGCCGTCCGCGCATCCAAGCTTGCTCACCCCC